>CATIWC010000669.1:0-292500 GCA_948472305.1 Vicia faba
ATGAGCTTTTCTGCATTCGTTTTCCATCCATTGAAAGTAAGTATGATTTAGATGACTTTCAATTCATTGTTAGTTGCTATTGGTTAGTTACTTATAACTGATTTGCCAATTTCAATTTCAATTTCAATTACTGTTTCATATTTTTATTCACTCAAGGCATCTATAGTTTATAGCTGTTTTATTTCCTCAATTTGAACTCCTAATAATTTAAACACGTCGTATTGTTCTGCACCTAGTATCCTCCCTCAACATTAGCATTATGAATGCTTTGTGATTCTGAAGTATCTTTTGATGAGTTCTTTGCAAGAAAAGTTGAGGCACATTCACTTCTTGTACTAGACTGCATTGTGATGTGAACTTTTGTTTGTAAGATTTCATAACATCAACTTATTGGACTTGTGCTCATTTGATGCATTTCATTTGATGGGCTTGAGCCCGAATGGTGAAACAGTCATGTTGTGTAGTGTCGTTAAGTGAATGTATTAGATATCTAGACATGTGTTTGGTTTCAAAGAGTGTTTGGTAAAACAATTTAGTTGGTGAAGAAAGTTTGGGTACATTTTGTATCAATTCAATTTGTGTTGGATTACTTGATTTCTCTCAACTTATAAAAACTAAACTTTACAGTTGTGTTTTAAGTGATTTGTTTTCTACATCAACTGCAGAATGGTTAGGTAGTTTTTTTGTGAAGTGTCATTAAGTGAATGTATTAGATATCTAGACATGCCTCTGGTTTCAAAGAGTGTTCAGTAAAACAATTTAGTTGGTGAAGAGAGTTTGGGTACATTTTGTTTCAATTCAGTTTGTGTTGGATTGCCTGATTTCTTGACTCATTAAAACTGAACTTTACAATTGCATTTTAAGTGATTGGATCCTAGAAGCAGCAAACAATCACAATATCTTACAGATTTGAAATGCCAATTTATCCATTGTCAAACAGCTATATTTATAAATAGTAAGACACATATTTAGATGTTTTGATGATTACCTAAAGGCATGAAATAATCTCATCTCAACACATGTTTTCTATTTCTCCCTAGTTTGAATGACATTTATAATTTCATTTTCATGGTTAAAGTTCTGAATGTAAGGTTCCTGACTGGTCTATATGTTTTTTATTACTGCAAATCAAATATGAGGATATCATAGATTCTTATTTGTAAATTTCTGTTGTATATGATAGCACAGTTTAAATTTCTCTCGGTATTACTCACGTTTAGGAATTTTCTTTTACCTTTTTTCTGTGCAATATCTGTTACATACTCATTATCAACATCATCAACATAAATTTGAAGATCACAACCACACAAGACTGTTTACGCAATGAATGTACTTTATTTTATTTGTAGTTCATTGTAGGCAGTTCCGGGCCCGAAGGTGCTCTTGCTGATGATCAAGATTTCTATTACCTGTACATAGGCTGTATGAAAATTGCTTTAGTTAATATTATTGTGAAGGTTATACACTCCAACTTTCAAATTCAATGATTCAGCCCATACTTGTCGTCAGTGTTTGGGTGGATGATATATAGGAGTACTGCCGGGATAGTTCTATAACTGAACATCTTTATATTGTTACATTGTGTGTAAACTCACCATTGCTTTGTCTTTCTTTCAGATTGTAAAAGCTTTATGGAAACATTCCAAGAAGTTGCCGAGTCCCAAAAACAAGTTGATGACCAAGAATCATCTGCAGCAGCTACCCTTATTGAGAAATTAAGTGTTGATGACAAGGCTGCTGATGCAGAGAAGAAAGATGAAGAGCAATCTGCGGAAAAAACTGAGAAGTCTGCGGAAAAAACTGAGAAGCAAGCATCAGGTGAGACCAGTAAGGCAGATGCAGATAAAAAAGTTGAAGAGCCTACTGCTTGAGTATTATTTATTAATATTTCATACTATGCAATCTGATTAGGTTGTGGTTGAGTTTTTTCTGTCCATGTCTTTGGATACTGTCATACTTAATGGTTGCCAGATTGTCATTGTCGTTCAATTGAACTGTTTGTGTCCTTGGGTTTTTTCAGCAAGTGAGATTAGGGTTGGGTGTGAATTTTGAGACTTGAACTTGTTGAGCTTTTGGGGTCTGTGAGTTTATTGTTATTATTTTCATTCTACATATGTATTTGTTATGGGTAATGAGTCGTGTTGGTTGGGAGGGGTAGTCGGGAATGGACAAAGTCATAAACAAAGGTTTTGTTTACAATTCGATTGAGTTCCATATTTTGGTTATAGACATTTAGTCATTTATTTTATTTTTAATCAGAGTTTTCTTTTTGTTTCGGTGAAATTCATCAACTTTTAAAAGTTACAACTGAGTCTCTTATAAATTGGTGATTGGTTTATTGTGCAATAATAAGTTCGGTGAATGGTTGTTCAGTTGTTTGGATGAGAATATTTATATGATATACAACATGAGAATTTGTTAACACCAAAAAGAAATAGTCAAGGAAGATTGAAGAGGCCTATAACAATGTTTAAGATGGGTTTCAACGTATCTAATTTGGAGTAACATATTTAAATATAAAGGAAACTTGGACAATTGTAGGAAGATTGTAATTTATTCACGGCTAGGGTGGGTGGAAACTTGAGGATCGATGTTATGCAAGAAAAGGAGACTTTGAATTTGATCTTTTTTTATGGTACAAATTGGGATTTTCCACCATTGTTTTTTTTAAAAGATTTGAACTTTGCATGATTTTAAAGACGTGCTAGTGGATTCAACAGCTAATACTGTAGGGTCTGGTAAAGTATCAATTTGCAACTGTCTTTGTTGGAGTTTCATAGAGTACACTTTGGAACACTTTGGAAAGAGGGGGAATGGGGTCAAAAGTAAGATGTGAGATCTAACAAGAAAGTAGTTATTGTTTTCTTGAAGAAAATAAAGTAGTAAATCGTGGTTTCTATACTAATTGATGGTCTTAAAAATGTTGCAAGCGTAATTGGAGATTGAGAGGAAATTAAATAGTTAATGAAAAATGTTCTTCAAATAGGTAAAATAGATAGTAATAGAGGATTCACCTTATTTAGTGGAGGAAAGATCCTGGGTATCTGAAAGATTCTAACAAAATTACCTTAGGAGAATATTTGTTTGAGTTCTTTCCAAATGGAGGAGGAATCATCGATCTTAATAATGCTAATCACAATTTATAGAGAAATCGAATGATAGTGCCACAACATTATCATAACACGGTTATAAAGATATCATGCATTAGTTTTTTGGTCGTTATGATCAATTTTTTAACCATATTTCAAAATCTATTTGTCACTAGACATGCCTCAACTTCAACCAACTAATTAAAATATCAAACGATATCCGATTCGAGTATCAAACATGTTATCCAAGTAACTTCAATACATAATAGAAGGGTGAATTTCGATATAAAAAGTCTTCAAAGACTTAAGAAAATAAATTGGTTTTAGATGAATTTTAAAAAAAGAGTGAATTTCGATATAAAAAGTCTTCGAAGACTTAAGAAAATAAATTGGTTTTAAATGAATTTAAGAAGAGGGTGAATTTCGATATAAAAAGTCTTCAAAGACTTAAGAAAATAAATTGGTTTTAGATGAATTTTAAGAAGAGGAGTAAAAGAAGAAGAGATGAACAAATGAAAATTACAAGAAAATAAAGAATTAGAAGATAAGAGAAGAACACCAAATTTTATTCTGATTCGATCCAAACTATGGGACCTATATCTATCCTCCAAGGATAACACTTGGAGATTTCCACTATCACGTAAATTTTAACACATGATCAATCTAGGACCTTTTTTACATCAAGATGTTATCTCAGATTTAATTTACAACTTTTACACTTGTAATAAATCAAGAGAACAATCCTATCTTAGTTTACGATTTTAGAATTGAGTTAAAATAACCGATTGCATACTCCCTCCTATCACTATTATAAACAAAAAAAAATGACATTAAATTTTGGTATCTATTATAAACAAAAGTGATTCACTTTTAGATTAATTAATATTTATATTATTATTATTATAGCTATAATTTAATTAAAAATATTTAATATTGGTAGTTGATTTATTAAATATAACTAAAGATATGATAGTAAATTTTATTTTGACTATATGAAATCAAGAAAATTAATCACACTTAACTAACTTTCTTATCAATATGAAAATAGTTATTTTTGCTTATAATTATGAGCGAATGGAATAAGTTGTAACATTAAATAGTTACTCTTTTGACTAAAATAATATTAAGTGTATAAGAAATTTTAGGAAAGTTGAGAGTAGAGAAGAAGACATTTTCTGAAAACTTGTGTGTTTTGAAATGAACACGAGACTTTCTTTTAAAATAAAATATTTAGACCAATTTATAAATTTTGGAAGGTCTAGATCTGGTTCATAATCGATTAGACTACGACTATAATTTATTATGATCTAGCAAATAAGAAAAAATTGTTGGATCGGAAGCACAATCAATTACTAGGTCTCCATAATTGATTACTAAACAAATTTCACCTCATAATCAATTAGACAAGTTTCATAATCGATTATAGGTATAGTTTCACTATATAATCGATTATAAAGACATCTTAATTGTTATGATTCGTTTAAAATGTTTTGGCCCAATCTAAAGTGATTTTTAGAAGATGTTTGAAATAGAAGAAATTTTGAAAAAGAAGTGTGTGCGTGTGTGGACGACTTTAATACTTTGATAGTAACACACTCAATTTTATATTTATTGATCCTAAAAAGAGCATAACTGATCAAATTAATATATGGTGAGCTTTTAGCAGATAAGTCAATATCTTGGTGTTGATCTTTTGTATTTGATTCTTTTAAGTTAATTATCAAAAAATTCTCGCTTTTTAATTTAAGTTAATCTTTCTTCTTAATTTGTTGTTATTTTGCTATTTTATTTTGATCTCATTTGTCATCATAAAAACATGTTAAGTTCATATAACTATATTCTCTTTCTTTTTGATGATGATAAGTCACCTCTCAGAAAAGTGGATTATAATAAAGGTTAAGATAAAAATAATTTTGAATTTTAAACCTCCTTATAGATATAACGAGTATACTCTCATGATTGTTTACTTTTCTAATTTTACATTATCAAAAAGCAGGAAACATGAACGAAGAAGGTGCACATTGAACATATTCAATGCATGACTAATTCAATATTCCTAACTCAATTCTTATAAAAAGTAAATTTTGTTTAGGAAGAGGATTGGCAAAAACTTCTGCTATTTGATTAGTTGAATTGAAAAACTCAATTACATAATCTGTTTTTTTTCAACACGATCCTTGAGAAAATAGTGTCTAATCTCACTGTGTTTCGTCTCAGAGTGAAGTAACAAAGTTTTAATGAGGTTTATGGTATTAGTGTTATGACGCTTAATTAGGATAATTTCGAGAATTATCCGCAACAATGTATTTTGCTTCAGCATGGATAAAGAGATACTTGTTTGTTTCTTTCCATGTCAAAAGATCAGAATCAATAAGATAAAGTAAATAATTGATCATACCTATATATTTACTTTCTTCTACTGATTTTACTCCCTCTTATTTATCTATGCAACTTGATATACTCATGGGAGTTGATATTTCTTTGACATTTTCCATTTTAAATCTTTTTAAGAGTTCTTTGCAATACTTTGTTTAATTTATAATGTTTCTTTCTTGTTTGTTGTGGTTGTAAACCAATGAAGTACCAAGGTTTTCCTATCATTAACATTTTGAACTCAATTTGCATCATATTAAAATATTCCTTACACAAAGATTTGTCAATAATACCTAATTAATATCGTCATCACAGTTTTTTACAATTAAAATGTCATGTTTATGTTTTTTGATGAAAAACTTGTATAAACCTTTTTTCTTTAAAAATTATTTTCAAGTAGAAATTTGTTCAAACAATTATACCAAACTCGAGGGACATGTTTTAAACTGTAAAGAATCCTTTTGAGCTTGAAGACATGATTAGGAGAAGAGATGATTTTAAATCTGAGAGGTTCATCAACACAAAATTTCTCTTTGATGTAACCATTTAAGAACACACTCTTTACATTCATTTGGAAGAGTTTAAAATTCATGATGCAAGAAAAAGAAAAAACATTCTTATGGATTCTAATTAGGGGTGAGAATAGGCTCGGCCGAGCTAGACTTTACCAAGCCTGACCCTGGCCTGCTAAAAAATTCAAAGCATAAGGCTGACATGTGGCCTATCATAGACTTATTTTTTAGTCTGAGCCTGATATTTTCAAAAGCCTGATTAGCCTAATAGTCTGCTTAAAAATTCTATATCATTTGAACATATGTAAATAAGAAATTCAACTAATGTTTAAATATACTAGAGAATCAAAAGTACAATGAGACAAAATGCTTGTTTATATTGATTTATTTGAGCTTATATAGTAACATAAGTTTTGTGATATTATTTGTTTGGGAGAAATCATGAAAACAACTTATGACATTATTCATTAGGTTTTTTCAACTTATTTTCACAAGTTCTTCAAGATAACTAAACTTTACTTTTGTATTTTAATATAAAGTATAAAATACAATATAAGAAATAATAAATTTATTCATATTTATTATAATAGTCTGGCCTGAAAGGCTTAAAAGTCTATTTTTATGACATGTGGTCTAACCTATTTAACTAAATACGCTTTAAAAAAGCCTATGCATTTTCTACTTAAAAAAGGTCTAGCCTGACTTTAGCATGTATATATTAGGCCGTAGGCCCCTGATAGTTAACCTGTCCTATTCCCACCCATCATTAAAATATATGTCTTCCTTTTGATTGTATAATTTCACAACAAGTATTTACTTGTTTCTTAAAATTGTTCCATTTTTACTAAGTTTGTTGCTAAAGACCCATTTGATTCCTATCACTAAATTAGTCCTAAGTTTGGGAAGAAGTTTTCAAATATTATTTCTCTCAAATTGAATTAACTCTTCTTGCATAGGAATAGACAAATGTTCATCAATGAGAGTTTCATTAACCTTCTCTGACTCAATTTTGGAAACAAAAGCCATAAATTACATATCTAGTTTAGAGAGTGTCGAGTAGTTACCCCTTTTAAAATGTCTATTATTACATTTTGTATTGGATAGTCTGTTGCGATTTTTCACTCTTTGGGTAACTCTTGACGAGTTTCTTCATTTGTATCTTTGTTTTTATTTTCAATCACTAGATTAGTTCTAAGTTTGGGAACAATTTCTCAAATATTATTTCTCTCAAATTGAATTAACTATTCTTGCAACGGAATAGACAAATTTTCATCAATGAGAGTTTTATTGACCTCCTTTGGCTCAATTTTAAAAATAAAGCTATAAAATTACACACCTGATTTAGAGAGTGTCGAGTAGTTACTCCTTTTGAAATGTTTATTATTACATTTTGTATTAGATGGTATCTTGAAGTTTTCCACTCTTTCTGTAGATCTTGACGAGCTTCTTCATTTGTATTTTTGTTTTTATTTGAATCTTTGTTTTCATTTGTATCTTTGTCCAAGTCTTTATTTATATCTTTGTCTTTTAAGAGAGTTTTCTCCAAAAATACACGTACAATCAAAGACTTAACCTCTACTACAAAACTGGGATTAATCAAAGATAATGTGTATGGATTCTTCTATAATAATGATTCAATTTTTATTAATACAAAAAGTTGTTTACTAGAAGTGGAGTAACCATGAAAAAGACTTTCATTACCTTTAGCATCAAATTTAGTAAGATTATCCCTCCCTTTATTAAGGACAAAACATTTTTAAGAGACCATCCTTTAAGTATAAGTTTTGGTACCCAAATAATTTTGAGTCCTTTAGCATTAGTGAAATACATATTATTTTTAGGAGTCCATTTCACATTAGTTTCGTGATTTTTCCTTATGAAGCAAGATGAAGAAGTAGAGGTCTATTTCATATTATTTTCATCATGGTTAACTATATTTTTGGTCCTTATAAATAATCCATAATTCGATTTTAGTCACTATAATTTTTTTTCAAAGAATGATTCTCTTAAAATTTTTCGTCCACACTTTTGGTCTCTATCGTCTATTTGGTTTAATTGAAGCTGACATGGACTTACATATGGCATTTTTTTTAAAAGTTATTGAATAATCAACCAACACGTTAAACATATTTGATAAGAAGATATAGAATCACAATGTTTTCGATTTGGTTATTTTGAGATTAAATACATATATTTACATTGTAGCAAAGAACTCTAACATCTCTCTCCATTCTAAATGTTCGTATTTATTCATGCTATTGTTTCAAAACTCATTTCCAGTTTGCATTAACTTATTCCCATAGTTTTCTTTTTCAGCCTTTGAGACACCAAATAGAAGGATTTCACGTTTGCGAGAAGGAAAAATCACTACTTTTTCTTGTGGTCTCAAACTATGTGTATTGAAAGGTGTTTGTGGTCCAAGCTGCCATTTATGGTACCTCAACATTGAACATCATATTAGTCCACATGTTTAACTTTAAAAAAATATTTTTTAATGAATATGAATCTAGGATTTACCATTTGTGTCATAATCTATTATTTTTTCTAAAAAGTATTTTGTAGATCGTGGGTTCAATGTTGGATTGCGATTTCAATTTTAGAATGCATTGGATTTCAATTTGACTGTAGTTGACCAATGTTGACCCAATTTACTGCATGTATTTTGTATATATATGAGTTTATTTAAGGTAGTATTCTACACCAAGGGTTATTTTGTAAAAGACCCTATGCTAAGGTATGAGGGAAGTCTATGCATTAAGTGGACAAGATCCTAATTCATGGTCCTTTTTTTAGGCGTGTGGTTTAATAAAGGGAATGAATCCTGGATTTGAACATAAGGTTGTGAAAATATGGTGAAAACATGATGATGGTAGTTTAGAAGATGATTTAAGCCCTTTAGGGATGCTGGAGATGCACATGAGTTAACTACATTTGTTGAGAATTATAAATGTGAGGTTGAAATCTACAATGAGTCAAAACCAAATGTAGCGGAACTAACTTTGATGGAGAAAGTAAGAGAGAGAAGCAAGGGAAATAGTGAAGCAGATGTTGAATCATCTAATGATTCTAGTTACGAGTCTGTCAAGGGTATATTTGAAGATAATGAAAAAGAATGAATGAATGGATTTGATGAAGGTTTTGATGAGAGTTTTGTTGTAGATGGTGCAACCACAAGTGAGACAATCATCCATAGTTTGATCATGCCAGAGATTGGTAGGGAACATGTAATAGAAGAAAAATATATGACTGATGAACTTGATAGAGGGGTTGAAGATGACAGGCCCAACTAATCCAAACATTATAGGCCCAACTAATCAGGAGACTATACGCCCAACTAACACAAATGCTTAAACTGCACTAGATGCTCATACTACACTAAATGCTTAGGCTGAAACTGCAACTTAAGCTTCAGTTGATCAAGAACCTGGTTTGAAAAGATACCCTAGGATAAAGCATGCTATATTATCATCATTGTTGAATGATGTCAACAATGAAAACAATGTCTTACTTGACATTCAACCTTTAAGTATTGACAGTAGCCATGCCAAACCAACACTTCCTACAAACCCAACCCCTTTAATTCATCTGGTGTCATAACCTTCATTGGTAAAACACCCAAAGTGGTTAAGTTCAGAGCATTCAAGCCTCCAGGAGTAATGGTGGAGATGAATTAAGAATTTATATATATATATATATATATATATATATATATATATATATATATATATATATATATATATATATATATATATATATATATATATATATATATATATATATATATATATATATATATATATATATATATATATATATATATATATATATATATATATATATATATATATATATATATATATATATATATATATATATATATATATATATAAACACTACTACATAAAACACATATAATAACGGTAGTGCGTCCGTTGTTAGGTACGGTGTGATTGTATGTATGTCGGTTACCATCACGAGCGTATGATCGTTGCGATAACCTAGGTAGTGCATTCTATATCACAATAGTCAAAGTAAACAATCGTTGTGATATAAAGAGAAATGTCATTGGTTCGATACCCAGTGATTGTATGGTTATTTATTTTCCGCTCATTCTATAACAATGGTTAGTATAATAATTGTGATTAAATATTTTTTTTTAATTTTAGTTTTATTTTTCCATATATTACAAAGCTGTATTTTTGTCATAATTCACTTGTACACAAATTATCAGATATATTATAACCTACACACAAAATAAATAACTTGTATATTATAGATATATTAGTTAAATATGCACAAAAATGTCATACATATATTAAGCAACAAAAATAAATTTACAACCATCAAAGACAAAGTCATGATAAAATACCCCCCCCCCCCCCCCCCCCCCTTTTCAATCAACATGTTAAACATAAACACCCAATGTTTATGGACGTCTTCTAAGTCATCGACAAAGAAGGGTGTCCTGTTGTTGAATATCTATATAAGAAAGTGAAAAAAATTGAATACCACGTCTTTTGAATTATAATAACAAATTACTTTAACATTAATATGTTATTTGTAAACACATTTCATGACATTCTATATACCTTATCCAACGAATCAACAATGCCAACAGAGAAAATGTTATACATGTGTTTCATCACATAGTATCCACACTTCATCCCTCTAGTTGTCTCCTAGTCTATAAATTTAAGCATTTTGCATGAATATATATAACCATACATTTCATGAATATATATAAGTTAATGTCACGTGTTATCCACTTACCTTGGGCTCACAAAATTGGAGATTTTTTCTAGAGTTGTTCATCATATAACGTCTCTCCACAATACTGTATAAAATAATCAAAGATAATTACAAGTTATTACACGCTAAGATCCTATCAAATTCAAAGAAAAAAATTAATAAAAGTATCATAAACCTAAAGTTACCGAGTAATGATATGTTTCATTATAGGTTCGAGTTGTCTGTTTAACGAACACAACGTAGTTACCGTATTCGTCTGAAGATATATGATAATCAATTGAAAGTGATCTTTGAATGAATAATACAAGCATATATAGTTATTATTTGGTAAAACATGAAATAGATAAACCATTATTTTAAAATTATATTCACTTATGGAGGAATGATGCTGTTAGAATTAATTTAGATTTAATTAGATATTAATTTATATTTAGGAATATCTTTTAGATTGTTTATATCTTTGTTAGAAGATTTATATCTTAGATCTTCTTAGATCTTTGTAGAAGATATATTTTAGATTTAATTTTGTGTATAAATATCCTAGTGGAGTAGGTTATTGTAATTAATTGTAAATCCTTATTTTGAAGCTATTAGTAAATATTCCTTTTTCCTTTTATCTTCCTTGTGCACCAACAATTGGTATCTAGAGCTCCGGTTCGAAATCCACAGGAAAAGAAATATTGTGATTAAGAATTACAATATTCTGATTCTGGGTTTTTTTTGAGAAAACATTGATTTGGGAAACTCTGCGTAAATTGCATAAGGTAGAAGATAAACGGAAACGATGGCGATATACATTCCAAGCTTCCAGTATTTGATGGTAAAAATTGGAATCGTTGGAAGATCCAGATGCGCGTGTTATTTGGTTCTCAAGATGTGTTAGAACTTGTTACTGATGGCTATAATATGTTAGAAGCAGATGCAATAGAGGCCCAGAAGATAGCACATAAGGCACCGAGGAAGAGAGATCAGAAGGTGTTGTTCTACATCCATCAATGTGTGGATGCGAATGTGTTTGAGAAGATTTCTGATTCTGAAACAGCGAAGGCTGCATGGGACACACTGGTCAGATGTTACGGTGGTAACGCAACAGTGAAGAAGGTGAAGCTTCAGTCTCTTAGAAAGAAATATGAGAATCTCAACATGAAGGACAACGAGAAGGTTTCTGAATACATCTCTAGAGTGATTCTGATCACTAATGAGATGAAAGCTTGTGGAGAAACTCTATCTGAACAAGTAATCATTGAGAAGATCTTGAGATCTTTAACATATCAGTTTGATTACATTGTGGTAGCAATTGAACATTCTAAATATCTGAGCACCATGAGAGTTGAAGAGCTGCAAAGTAGTCTAGAGGCGCATGAGTTGCGTATGACTGTAAGAACTTCTGAGAGGGAAGTAGAGCAACAGGCTCTGAAAGTAACTTCTGGTAAGAAGCATCAGAAGCAGACTTGGTCAGAATCCAGGAAGAAAACTAATGGTGGTCAAAAGCCAGAAGTTTCAAATTATGATAGGAAGAAGAATTTCCAGAAGGGAAAGGAGAAGTATGACAAGAAGAATGTTAAGTGTTACTGTTGCAAGAACTTTGGTCACTATGCCAGAGATTGCTGGTCCAATAAAGAAAGGAAGTCATAAGAAGAAAATATAACAAGAGGAGACTCTGATGATGAACCTGTGCTATTGTTGGCTTCTGAACCTGATGATCTGAATTCATCAGAATGATGGTATATGGACATAGGGTGTTCAAACCATCTTACTGGAAACAAGAAGTGGTTGGTTGACTTTGACTCTGGGAAGAGTACAAAGATCAGATGTGCTGATGATAAATACCTCAATGCAGAAGGTATGGGAAATGTCAGAATCATTCTAAACAATGGGAAAGCAGCAGTGATCCAGAATGTTTGGTATGTACCTGGCATGAAAAGCAATCTGATGAGTGTGGGACAACTGGTTGAGAAAGGTTTTTCAGTTACCATGAAGGAAAATCTTCTGAAGCTGTATGACTGTAATCAGAAGCTGATTATGGAGTCAGAGCAAGGAAGGAACATAACATTCAAGGTGAATGTTAGAACTGCAGACTATGAATGTCTTAGTGCAACAAGTATTATCAAGGAGAGTGAGCTGTGGCACAGAAGATTTAGTCATATGAATTTCAGAAGTTTAGGGCATCTGAAATCAAAGAATCTGGTACATGGAATTCCTACAATCAAGAAGCCTGAAAAGTCATGCAAGGTGTGCATGGAAGGGAAGCAACCAAGATTACCCTTTGCATCAGAAGTAGCTCCAAGAGCAAAACATGCCTTGGGAGTAGTACATTCTGATGTGTGCGGTCCGTTTCCAGTAGCATCGACTGGAGGGAATAAATACTTTGTGTCATTTGTTGATGAGTTCACCAGAATGACATGGTTATCTCTCATAAAGTTCAAACACGAGGTGTTTGCTGAATTCAAAAAGTTCATACTGAAGGCTGAGAATCAGAGTGGCCAGACTCTGAAAATTCTTAGAACTGATGGTGGTGGTGAGCATAACTCCACAAAATTCAGAAGTTTTTGCGAGGAGAATGGAATTGAGCATGAGGTTACTGCTCCATATACTCCTCAACACAATGGTCTTGCTGAAAGAAGAAATCGTACTTTACTAGATATGGTGAGAAGCATGCTGAAAGAGAAGAAGCTTCCTCATACTCTGTGGGGAGAAGCTGTTGCAACTGCATGTTATGTGCTCAATAGATGTCCAACAAATAAATTAAAGGAAATAGTTCCTATTCATAAGTGGACTGGAGATAAGCAAAATGTTAGTCATCTGAAGGTGTTTGGTTCTGTATGTTACAAACATGTCCCAGAAGACAAAAGACAGAAGTTGGATGATAAAAGTAAAGTGATGTTGCTGGTGGGGTATCACAGTACAAGTTCGTATAAACTTTATTGTCTAGAAACTAACAAAGTTGAGTTCAACAGCGATGTCATTGTAGAGGAATCAGAAGTTTGGAATTGGGAAAAGTCTCGTCCTGACTCTAATGACAGAACTTCTGAAGAAAGGTCAGAAACACATGTTTCTAAAGCTGGTAAAGACTCTAACTCTGAAGAAGATACAGAAGGAGAAGATGATTCTGACTCTAACTTCGATGGTGATCCAGAATCTGAAGACAGTCAAGGTTCTAGAGAAAGTCCAATTGCTGAAGCAAGTGCTTTTGAAGGGGAAAGTTCTGGTGTCCAAAGTTCTGAAGGTCCAGTTCAGAGGCAACAAAGAGTCAGAAGCATCCCAAGAAGATTTGCAGTGTTTGACATGTTGCTAGACACTGAAGTAAACTCTGAAGGAGAAGTTATTCAGTGTGCAATGTTAGTAGACTCTGAACCCGTGAGTACGAAAGAGGCTCTTAAGCAACAAGTTTGGTTACATGCCATGAAAGAAGAACTTGGTGCTATAGAGAGAAATAAGACTTGGAAGCTAACATAACTTCTAAAAGGCAAGAAAGCCATCAGCCTCTGATGGGTTTTCAAGAAGAAGCTAAATCCAGATGGATCAATTGGAAAACACAAAGCGAGATTAGTATCAAGAGGCTTCCTATAGAAGCCTGGGCTGAATTACTTTGAAGTGTTTGCACCTGTAGCGAGACATGAAACAATCAGACTAGTGATTGCAATAGCTGCTAACAGGAATTGGCCTCTGATGCATTTAGATGTAAAATCTGCATTTCTGAATGGTCCATTACAAGAAGAGGTGTACGTTTCATAACCTCCTAGATTTGAGAAAAAGAATCAGGAAGAGATGGTGTTCAAATTACACAAAGCATTGTATGGATTGAAGCAAGCGCCCAGAGCTTGGAATTTGAAGATTGATTCATTTTTCAAGGAACAAGGATTTCAGAAGTGTGAGATGGAGTATGGTGTTTATGTTCAACACACTTCAGAAGATAATATGATCCTGATCTGTTTGTACGTTGATGACATACTACTTACAGGAAGTTCTGAACAAGAGATAGTTGAGTTCAAGAAAATTCTGATGAATGCATTTGAGATGACAAATCTTGGAAAAATGAGTTTCTTTCTAGGGATGGAATTTATGTACTATGAGAAAGGAATCATTTTACATCAGATGAAGTATGAACTAGAGCTTCTGAAGAGATTTAAGCTAGAAAATTGCAAGGTTGCTATCACACATGCTGATACGAATCAGAAGTTGGACTTTGATTCTGATGGAGAGGATGTGAATGCTACAACCTTCAAACAGATGGTTGGTTCTCTAAGGTATTTGTGTAATACCAGACCTAATATTTGCTATTCAGTTGGAATGGTTAGCATATTTATGAGTAAACCAAAGTGGTCCCATTACCAAGCTGCAGTCAGGATTCTGAGGTATGTGAAGGGAACTCTGAAATATGGAGTGTTATTTCCGTCTGGAAGAAAGATCGAATCAGAACTTCTGAGTTATTCTGATTCTGATTGGCGCGGAGATAGAGTTGACAGAAGAAGTAATTATGGGTACTTATTCAAATTTCTGGGAGGTCCTATTTCTTGGTGTTCCAAGAAGTAACTTGTTGTTGCTCTGTCAACTTATGAAGCTGAATATATTGCAGGTGCTCTGACTACATGTCAAGTCGTGTGGATTCTGAACTTGCTAAAATATCTGAAGATTGAGGTGAATAAACCTCTGAAGCTGATGATTGATAACAAGTTTGCAATCAATCTTGCAAAGAATCCAGTGTTGCATGGGAGAAGCAAGCATATTGAGACCAAGTATCATTTTCTGAGGAATCAAGTTCAGAATGGAATATTAGAGGTTGTGCACTGTAGCACTCAGAAGCAGCTGACAGATGTTCTAACAAAGGCTATCAAAACTGATCAATTTCTTGGTTTAAGGGATGAAATTGATGTTGTCAGTTTTGGATAAATATAAATTAAGGGATGGTGTTAGAATTAATTTAGATTTAATTAGATATTAATTTATATTTAGGAATATCTTTTAGATTGTTTATATCTTTGTTAGAAGATATATATCTTAGATCTTTGTAGAAGATATATTTTAGATTTAATTTTGTGTATAAATAGCCTAGTGGAGTAGGTTATTGTAATTCATTATAAATCCTTATTTTGAAGCTATCAATAAATATTCCTTTTTCCTTTTATCTTCCTTGTGCACCAACAAATGCTAAGAAACATTACTCCCCCCCACTATCCGTGATGTTAAGATTTCTTCAATTTTTTTGGAGTATTACTTATAAATCATACTCTAAATAGATCTAACAATTCATAAGTACCCAATTTATTTAACTCCATACAAATACGGTGAATGTACCTAAATGGTTAAACAAAATACAAAAACACGTGAGGAATTACAAAATTACAAAAAACAATGAATATACCATAATAAGATATACTTACGTCCATCAAACTTGTATTACCCCTATGTCCAACCACTTTTTTCCAACAATAAAATCCTTTATATCTTTAGGATAGATTATGAGTTCCTCTAACCCCTCCATATCTGGATCATGTTCCAGTGCAAAAGTAAATAAGGCGTCTTCGTGGCGCAAAACCATTCTTAACATTTTGGCATATGATTCTTCAGAGGGATTCAATAACCTATTATAGATCTCGTGACTGGTGCGGGCAGTTGAACAACTCCCTTTTATGCTTGCTCTACATACAACATTTCTAGCAAGCAATTGATCATTCTCATCATCATCTTTATTCGTACACGGTTGGACGATACCACTTATTCTATACATCATAAAAACATAGAAACACATAACATAATTAACACAATATGCTCACATGTACAAAAAAGAATTATCACAATATTCTCACATACCGCGTGTAACTCTTTTATGTGTTCCATTTCTCTCCTGCAAGTTTCCTGCTCCACGTCTAATTGCTCTTGAAATTCTTTCTATTGACTATCAATCTTCCTCTGTAACTCTTCTAATGTTTCATTTTGTGCCTGTCCGGTAGTTTTTCTTGATATACCAAAATACACTCTATGACCGATGCCATCTCCAACACCACGGACACGCCCATCGTGCTCCTTTGTTTCAATGACTTCTACTAATATACCATGTCGTGGTTCTGGAACAAAGGAACCTTCACAGGTTGAGGTAACCAACAAATCCTACACAATATTATAAGACATACATTGTTAATTACCAAAGAATTTAAATAATACTTAACATATGCACAACAAGTCCTACGTACTTACAATTCTCTTAGCGGCTAATCTTGAGGAAAGGTTCTTACAAAAGGCTTTGAGAAAATATGTTGAAGAATAAGTACTTCTGATAAGGAAAGTTAGACAACAGGCGGACATTGTAATGTCATCTATGATCATAGTGAGTACAAAGGTTCTTACAGAAAATCCTAAACCTCACGCTGATGAAATTATCCAGGGTGCTGAAAAGGTTCTAAGGGAACAATTGGGAAAAGTATTTGAATCAGTAACCACATCTCTTGAGGTTGTTGAATTTGTTCAAGAGACTATTACTGGAACTGGGATTATCACATAGAAGAAATATTAGTTATAATGGTTGTATATATAAAATTATCATAAAATACAACTGGTACTAACCATGAAATTCTTAGTACTACGAGACTTTACAAACTATCTCCAAATCTTCTTGCTTAGATAAGGATGTTTCACCCAAGGACGCTCAATATTAGGCCTAGGATTTATGATCTAGTTACTCGTGATACGTGAGTTAAAACTCCTTCAAGCAGTACCAGCATAAGTGATCCATTTTTTTCAACTTTGGATCATCACTAAACTCAAACGTCATCTACACATTTACATTAATAAGTATGTATTAGTGTTTATATAAAGTAATTTCGAATCGATGAAAATTAAAATTAATACCAGAACATCCGTCCATATGATTCTTTCACCTCCTATATTACATGTTTCCAATCATCTAACAATATGTTGACTTTGCTACGTCTAAGGAGCGCAACATAACTCTTAAAAAGGGAAGTATGAGGACCAATAAGAATCGTATAAAAGACACTAAACTCGACCAGAAGTCTGGCACCTTACTTGTAGACTTTTTTTATAAATTTAGCCATCATTGTGGCACCTCTTTGTTTTTTTAATTCTCTGCCTACAAATTGAGAACTGTTTGTATTGGTTTCATTTGTACACGTAGCTTTGTCGCAACTTGATGAAGAAGATTAAGATGCAGTGACCATCTATCAATAACAACATCAACAACAATAAGGAATAAACAACAACAAACACACAAACAACAACAAATACATAAATAAAAACAATGGAATCATCAACAACACTGGTATAAACAACAACAATGACATTATCAACAACAATGGCAACATAAACAAGACCTCAATGGAAAATGACGATACTGTAGATGCATGGGGAAAACGTTTACGTACCGGAAACGTGAGGAATAAGTAAAAAAATGATGGTGGCTCCTTCTTTGAGTTCTTCCTCAAAAGCTAAACCGAAGGCTAGTCAAGAATGGTGCGGCTCCTTATTTGAGTTCCCAGTGATACAAAAGCACATATGATGTTTAAAATGGAGGTTTACTCCTTCTTTGAGTTCCTCCTCAACCAATGATGTTGAATGTTTAGTTAGGGATGATACATATTTTTTTTCATTAGGGTTACAATGGTGTTGTTTCGTTAGGGTTGTAATGGTGTTGTTTAGTTTAGGGTTGAAATCACGCTATTTTGGATGGAAATGAAAAAATGAAACCGAAGAGAAAGTTAGATAGCTCTATTACCTTAAAGTGAATAATATATATCACCATGGTTACTATTAAAACCCGCTATGCTATATGATGAAATTTTATGAAAAACGCCAGATTTTAATAATTTAAAAATTTAAAGAAAAAAAGTGACATATCACCACAGTTCACTATTAAAACCCGTTGTTATATATAATTAAATTTTATGAAAAGTGTCAAGTTTTAAGAATTTAAAAATTTAAAGAAAAAAAGGAAAAAAAACCAAAATGGTTATCTTTATCAACTGTAATGATATAAGAATGACATTAATGACATTTTATAAAAAAAGTGCCTATTAAGAATTAATAATAATGGAAAATATATCACAACGTTTAACTTAACAAACCATGGTGATATTACTTTAGTTTTTTAAATAAAAATTAAAGGCTTATCTAAAATGCAGAAGAAAACACGTATTTATAGGCGCTGAGAATCAAACTGATCACCCGATATATGATATCATCACAGTTGATTTCGTAACACGTGATAATAAATTCACAATGTTTAATTAAAAAATTGAAAAATATATAGGCACCATAATACTACGGTCTCCTGAATGACCATGGTAAATGTGGCGTCGTTGTGTGTGTTTTCCGTAATAGTAAAGGGATCTATTATATTTTATATATAAATTAATATTCATTAAATTATAAAAAAGTTTAATGGATTGAATCCCATTAACTATTTAAATGTTTAACTATTTAGTTATAGAGATGGAGTAAATGAATTGGATTGATTGGAAGATGTTGATAAATGATGGATTTGAAATTCTTGCACTGTAATGGCATAAGTTAAGACTGATGTCTTAATCAACACAGATGTTAATACATATGCTAACAAAACAAAATCTTTTACCCAAAATAAAACCATGCAGAATTATAGAGCGTAGAAGGTAAAAGAACACAAAGAGTTGTTAACCCAATTTGGTACAACTTACTTACTCTGGGGGAAACCAAGCCAGGAAGGAAATTTATTATTAGTAGTATTAATTCTAAGCCTAAAAAGTCTCAGTTTACAACTTATCACTTAATCCCTACCCAGTTTAACTTCTACCTAGAAACCTCCTAGATATGATAAATCACCATCTCACTTCCAATCACCACAATGATATCTACAACTACAATCCCAGTGACTAGAAACCAAACTAAAATAGAAGTTTACACTTGAAATACAATACTCAAACTCTTGCTTAAAAACTTTAGAGTGAGAAAAATAACTTGACAAACTGTCAAGTAACAATTAGTCAACTCAAATGCATCAAACGATGCATGAGGACGTACAAAGAAAACAAAAACTCCCTTGAAGAATCCTAAAATCCTAAGTCTAAGAAAAATTGGCTTTCCCTTATTTTTTACAAAGTTCTTATTAAAATTAGGTCCAGGTAATTTCTTTAAATACTCCTCAGTAGTCCATGGGCCTTGAGTCTTCGCCCAGATATGCCTTGATGCTTAAGCTGCGGGCTGCACCAATTATGCAGAAAAAACCTCCTTAAATCTTGGAACAAAAACATCAAGTTTCCTAAATTGTCTCAAAGCCCAATTTAGTAACTCGTGTACAGTTGGAGATAAAACAATTGTTCCAGATTAAATATTCTTGACATGCGAAAATCAGTGAGATAAAACCAAAAAGGATATCACAAAATTAATTTAAATCTTGTCAAGAATAAACACAATATGTACTAATGTTCTGATACAAGATGTCAGAACATCTTCCTTCAAATGAACCTGACCAGCATGTTAGAACATCTTCCATAACATCATGTTGCAAATCACATTTTAACAAAATTATACCAATCCTAAAACCATATTAACAAGATTGTAAGCATTGTCACTTTTAGTAAAATGGTAATGTGTAAATTTGTCAGAAATTTCTTATCCCACCTTATGAGGTGGAAAATAACTCTAAGGAATTCTAAAAATGTCCCTCAATTTTCAGAGATGTATCTCCAGATGCACCATTTGCACCACTCAATGATGCATAAAATGAGTCTCGCCCATTTCAAAACTAAATTTAGCTCGAGAGATGTATCTCCGAACATATCAATTTAATATATTGTTTATTGAGCATCTCAATGAAGTTTCTGGAAATGTATTTTCTGAATTTTCAAGAGGGAATTTGAAAACCTGTCACCTTCGCATGTCAAATATTTCCAAAAATATCAAACATGATTTTAATTAAAAAACCACTTGCATGATCAGATCCCATACCCATTTTTTCTTTAAACCATATCCAAAAACCATTCCATTCTTAATCAATATTTTCACTCTGAAACTTCATTCTTGTGTTTTAATCACATCAAAAGGAACAAAAGAAACTAGAATTTAAGGTGAAATTAATTTATTTCAAGCCTAATTTCTTACATTAATCTTGTTTTGAAGATGAAAAAGCTTAAGTTTAATCCGGTAATACATTTCTGAATCCTGTATGAATTTCTCCAGAAATGCATCTCCGGATCCTGTCTGTTTTCATTTTTTAGCTGTCTGTTTTCATTGTTAGTTATTTTTTTAGTATTTTATGTTATTGTTTTCATTATATATGGGGAAACATGATGTTTTCCTGAAAGCTATTATGTCTCCAGATTCCAAACATGTTGTTCTGAAGGAAGTAAATGTTGTCAACCAATTTAATAATGAACAATAGTTTGAATTTCGTGATTACATGCTTCAATGAATTCATATGAAGGCATGTAAACTAGGGTTTGGTGTTGTAATCAGAAGGTCTGATAATGTTTCAGATAGAAGAGGTATATTTATGATAATGACATGCTAAAGAAGTGGGAAGTATAAACCTCCTCTTCGGAATTTCAAACGAGATGACAATGACATGTAAGTGTCTCTTTAAGTTGCGTGGTTATCTGTTGACAAATAACAAATGGAGATTAAATGTGACATGTGATTTACATAACCATGTATTGTGTGAAAAGTTAGTTAGTCATTCAATTGCATGTTGTCTCATGATGGAAGATAAAAAATATGTTAAAGACATGACATTAAATTTGGTGCAACCAAAAAACATATTTGCAACTTTGAAACATAAAAGACCCGAAAATATCGCAAATACAAGGAAAGTGTACAATATCAGTCCCAAACTAACAAGGTACTAATGGAGGATAAAATCGAAATGCAACACCTCTTGAAACTTTTATATGATAACAATTATGTATCTACATACGAAATGTGCAAGGATGGAGATATCGTTAGAGATATATTTTAGATCCATCCTCATTCCATTAAGTTGTTTAACACGTTTCCTATTGTCCTCATAATTGATTCAATGAATAAGACCAACAAATACATGCTTCTATTATTGGAAATTGTTGGTGTTACCTCTACTGAGAAGACTTATTCTGTCGGGTTTGCATTTCTAAAGAGAGAAAAAGGGGAGAATGTTACTTGGACTTTAGAGGTGTGCCAGACAATGCTGAAGGACCAAGAAGACATGACGAAAGTAATTATTATCCACTGTGATACCACTTTGATGAATTTGGATGCAAAGTATTTCCTACTTCTTATGCATTACTTTGTAGGTATCACATAACAAAGAATGTGATAAGTCGGGTTAAATCCACGGTAGGGACGAAACAGATAAAACACAAAGATGGAAAAATGGTCAAGGTGGGCATGACAGTGGAAAAAATAATGGATGCATGAAATGTTATCATAAATTCCTCTATAAAAGAGTTATATGACAACGTTGTTATACATTTCAGAGAGGTGTGTGATAAATATCCAGATTTATTGAAATATATTGAAAGTACAAATTTGGACCAGGTGAAGGAGAAAATTGTTTATATTTGGACCGATCAGGTTATACACCTTAGAAATACACCAACAAACTGAGTTGAGTCTGCCCATGCTACACAGAAGATTTGTTTCGGAAATAGTAAGGGTGATTTCTGTAGAGATTGACACTTTGTGAACCAAATGATCTAAAATCATCATAATGAGATACAAACATTATTTGTTTGTAGCTTCATAGTGTTGGAACGCGGATTTAAAGACAACAATCTTTATTCTCAGTTGGTCGACAACATATCTCAAGCAGGTCTAAATTATATTTTTTACGAAGCCAAATAAGCTGATAATGTATGTTCTGATAGCTCAAAGTATGGTTGCCCACTTGTAAAAACCCGTGGTCTCCCACGTGCTTGTCTTATATCTAAGAAGTTGAAACTTGATAGTCCAATACGAATGGACGAAGTTTGCACTCACTGGAAAATACCCAGATTTAATGATGATGATGATGGTGTCATGAAAGACGATAAATTAAATATTTCTATCTTGACCGAATGGGAAGTGATGCAAGAGAAAATTTCGAAAGCCGGCGACAATATGAAACTCCACATCAAAGATCAATTGAGGAAGAATGCTTATCTGGAAACCACATACTTGAAACCATCCTTTCAACCGGTAAAAACAAAAGATGCTCCTAAGAAGGTCAAACCTATACCGAGTGACTATTCAGCAATGCAGTCTCCTTCATATTTTAAACATGTCGACAAACCTTTTATGGATTCACCAACTTCAAAATCTTAAAAAGTGTTTTCAAAGGAGCTCGTATTAGCAAACAACCTCATTCAATGCCTCCACCAAAAACTCCATTCATTGCTGAAATGCTGATTTTTATGCACAAATATATTGAACAAATTGTCAATGTTGAGAATGACGGTAACTGCAGTTTTTAAGCTATTTATACTTTGCTTGATAAAGGAGAAGAAAATCACACACTTGTCCGCCATCAAATTATCCAAGAGTTGAGGGGCCATAAAGAATCATACTCCATTGTTCCTTGCAGTCGTAGATTGACACTGGAGGATAAGTGAATGCGCTTCTCTGAAATGGGTCATCTCATCGAAAATGCATATGATAGACTGTGTATTGATCTTACAAAATACAATTTTTCGAAAACATTTTTTCACCGCACACTGCCCCACCTCAAAATCCAAATGATTGCATTATGTGTGTTGGGTGGATTTCAAATCTGCAGCACTTTGTTCAAGTTTATTTGAAACCTGTATGCCCTATACCACTTAAATCACCGGAGAAGACATCTGATTCAACAACAAAAGTCGAGACTTGACCGAACTATTTTGTGGAAATGATGCAAGAGTTCACTAAATTGAGCGAGATTGAAAGAGAATCAAATAAACAAAAGTCAAAGGAGTACCACACATGGTTATAGATTTAGCCGGAGACAAATCTTTTTGTTCATTTTAGTTTTTCTTCATCAATGTATTATGAAATCCTGTATGAATATTAATATGTCTAATATATACTACATGTTAAAGTATGTCGAAAAATTATGCATTTATTACAAATTTTGTTTATGTCTGAAACAAAATTTCATTTTGTTTTGTTTGGTTCCGAAAATACATCTCCGGAATAACAGAAAAGGGTGATTCTGAAGATGTATTTCTAGAATATCCCATGGTACAAGATAGAATTTCAGAGGTCCATATTTGTCTACAACTATTATAAATATGAGGCATTGTCTCATTGTTTCATACCAAAACACATTACACCAGAATGAACATCAATTGACATGTCACAAATGTCTACTTTAACGGTGCGAAATCCCCAATTTAATTTAAGATTAATGAGTACACCCCTCTTGCCGATCTAAAATACATACTGCATAATCTCTTACCATACGGCGACAATAGAAAAATTGTGAAGCTCAAATACCGTTCGCCGTCGATTGACAATAAAGGGAAGATTGAGTTCAACAACTATGAGCTGAAGACGAGTGCATATTTAAGGGCTATGTGAAATACTTTTTCCTTTTGAAAATAAAAGTTACGATGAAGGTGGATGCAACGATTTCGAGATCGGTCAAAGATATTATGAAAATGTTGCAACGTCCACCTAAATATTGAAATGTAATATTTAATTCATGTTAACATCACTTATGTAATGTTGATTTTATGTTATTAATGATAATTTCATTTTGTCAACTTTCTAATTTTATGATTCTGATTCAGTATGCGACGGAAATACAACTACGTAAGATTTATGAAGATGCATCTCCGAATTAAAAATAGACATAATCATGAGACTTGACTCAAAATCAACCTTAATAATATGTGTTTGACGCGTCCGAAAATACATTTCCAAAATTTAAAAATATTATTATATTTTCACTGCTTGCAATTCATAGGACGCGTTAAAAAATCTCTTATTTTTCATTCATTTGTTGCCTTGGAACAGCCCAATATTTAACCCATTTGCTGCACACATCAAGATACTACTATGTTTGTATTACACGACGCTAGCGGCAAGGACCTGATGACAAGTTAATTGATACTAATTTAAATAATATCATAGTACTGATGATGGATTAGCCACCTCTCATTACAATTATAATAACTTTGGGGGCTCTATGAATTAAGCATAACTATACTGCATGCATAAATAATGATTATAATCAACATTCAAAATACTTTTATAGCAATTGTTTTTAACATTTTTTGTTTTCTAATATTATAAATGCTAAATTCGTAATTTGTTTTTCGTTTACTCGTTATTTTTATATAATTTTAATTTTAAAAATTAATTATTAGTACCTAATAGAATTTAAACACAAAGATTATTATTACTTAGCAAAATTAAAATTCATATACAATCGTCCATCTTAGTGCATTTAAATAAACTTATTTAGGAAATCATTTTTACATACATGAATGATCTATTATTATTATATTTCACCGTTTTAAAGGAAAAAAATTATTTTAAAATAAATATCATTCTTATTTTTTAATATAGAAATAATAATTATTTTTTTAATTATGTTCTATAATTATTATTATGTATACTATTTTCAATAAATTAATAAGATTAATTTAATAAAAATGTAATATTTCATCATAATATAATTGAATTTTTTAAATTGTATAAAAAAATTTAAACGAGATTTATTTTAAAATAAAAGAAATATTATACTCCAAATATACTGTACATGTAGCGGCGCATTAAAGTAAACCTCGAATCTTTTTCAAGTGGCTTTGCTCCTTGGACTGCCTGGTTTAAGGGTCAACTTATTTTCTCTCATGAATTAACAATTATCTTTGCTGTAAAGAAAGCTTAGTTTTTGATCATATTGCACTTTTTCTATTTTAAATTTTAAAATATTTAAATATTGGTCACTTCTATAGATTTTTGAGCTAAAAAAGTGATGTAGGATGTTTCAAATGACTGACATACGATCAGATAATGTAAAATTATTTAGACATATTAATTATTTATGTTACTAATTAAATATTGTTGTATTTTAAATTGAAAGTTTGAAAGGAAGCGTTTAGGTGAACTTTGTGTGCAGGTTGATAAAGACAAAAATAATTTGAAATTGGCAAGAAAAATGAAAACTACGCTTGAAAGACCACAAGAGTGGAAGACTCTAAATCAAAATAATTAAAATCAGATGAGACATAGAACCGTATGTAAGAGTTTAAAGTTTAAAGATTAACTGGAGTTTAACCAAAGTTAGGCCACTAATAACGAAAATATACTATAATTTTATTTTCTTAACCTAATATATAAAGCAACCACTAATTAATAATCATATATACATAATTTATGTATTTTTCTTAGTTCCATTTTAAAAGAAAAAAATTAAAAATTAAATATTAACAAATTAACAAGAGATATAGGATTTAGAATTAAATAAGAATAAAAAAGATGATGGTTAGAGTTTATTATTCACAATAAAATTTGCAGCAGCAAATGGCCATTTGTTAGTTCTGTATAACGATTCAGCAAATGTGGAAGTTCCACATTGAGTGTATGAGAAGGTGTATGAGGAGTATGCATATGTAAATATAACTGTCATGTAGCGTTGATAAAATTAGACAATTTCACATTACTTCTTTATTATTTAAAGCACATATTTGAAATTCCGAAAATGCTTTTGAATAAATTCGGAAACATATATCTAAAACCACTATTTATAAAAATATGCAACAAATTAATGTAAATAAGCAATAAATAAGTTTGGATATATATTTCTGAATTCGTCTTGGATTAACTTGAAAATGCATATTCGAAAACACTCATGAACCTATTTAATATGTATTTTTATTAAAATTGACGCAGTTGTCGGGAGAGCCTATGTCGATATTTACATATATTAAAATCATATGAATTTTATCTTCGCGTTCTAATCCTTGCGTTCCTCCGTTTCTGGCCTTTGCACGACTTAACTGAAAAAACTCAATTTTCTAAAAAATCGACTTTGAAGCAAAATTTTACTATGCCAATACATCAGAAAAAAATAAGGGATCAAAATCCCTTATTTTGTATTTTGGGGCAAAATAAGGGCACCATCCTAAAAACCCTAAATTTTTTATTTTTCTATTTTATTTGATTTATTTTTCATTTTCATATTTTCGTGAAAATCTGAAAAAAATTGTAAACACTTAATTTGATTTTATTTGATTTTTAGTTATATTTTTAGATTTTTATAACAGAGAAAAGTTTAAAAATACATATCCAAAAACATATTTTTTCGGTAAAAAATAAGGTTTATTCGGAGATGCATATTCGAAAAATACATTTTTTCGTAAAAAATAAGATTGATTCGAATATGCTATTTTGAATTCAAGTATTTTATGAAAAAAGAATGTGTTCGAAGATACATCTCCAAAAATAAGAGACATTTTCAAAATTTCGCACAGGACCTAGGAGAATGAGCAAGAGCGCAATAAAAAATTACCTAAAACTAAGTTATACTTGTTTCTCTTGAGTTCTTTTGGGTCTTCAATTAAAAACTTTGTGAGGACCATTTCTCTCAAGAAAAATTGACAACTTTGATATGATTATTGTCTAAATTTTTAAAATATAAAAATTAAACTTTCAAAACTAAAAAACGGTTTGGTGGCTGGTTTTATCGATTTTATCGATTTTTTTTCTGATTTAATAGTATAAATTCTGGTTTGTGCTAAAAGCAATTTTTAGTATGAAATAGATTGGACATAGATCCGATTTTCTCCTGAATTGATCGGTCTGGTCCGGTTTTAATAACCTTGTTCTAAATGTTGGCTAATTTAAATATAGAAATAACTAAGTTAAAAACTCATTTAGGAAGTCTAAAATTAGATAAGCTACTTCAAAAATTTATTTGGAAAAGGTGAACTCAATGAGTCATATATTGTATGTTCTACAAAAGAGTTGACACAAACACGAATTAATGACTAATAGAAAGACATTGGTGAAGATATAAGGTTACACAGGAGAAAGGCTTTCAAAGATTCACAAATTGGGAAAGGAATATATGGTAACCTCAAAACTCCTTATATAATTCTGATAGTACCTGATCCGAAGGGATTGTCAAGGCCCACGAGTTTAAAGTCGAGCAGTGGTTGAATGTGAAGTGGGAAGGGGGTACTTGCAAGACACTTCGATGCTAAAGTAAGGTTCAGAGTAAGTGCAAGTAAGTATGAGAGTATGAGTGAATGAATGGATACCTGACATTCTCAAGTGAGAGGGTATTTATATCCCCCAACGCTGGGCCAAGGTCCCCATTATTGGACTGACCAAGGGGGCCCAAAATGGATACTGGCAGGTCCTACGTGTGTAGTGGAGGCCAGCACGTGGTCCCTAACCTGAATGGAATCCTCCAAATTATCAGGAGGAGGTGGATACAGTCTTTTCGGGGTCAAGAGGACTCTGTGACATTGGAGGTGTTGGGTGCCAACTCTACGAGAAGGGTACTCGCGAGGGCCTCCTGAACGTCGTTGGTCCTCCTCTCCAGTCGTGAGGTTGTCCCTGGAGGACATATCCTAGTCGACGAGAAGAGTGGAATCAGAACCCGATGTGGTCAAGGGAAGATTCTCTCATGCTGGTTTTCTCCTGCAGCATAGTTGGATTGGACCTTGTATGATGTTTGGGTCAAGTTAAGGCCTAGTCCAGAACAGGAGCTCCCCCCAAGTCCTTGCTCCTAAGGAAAATAGTTATGACTTAAGACCAACTTCCCCATATGGTGAACATAGTTTCGCCGGGGTCTCGTACCACGTCGAGGGACGAGGTCATTTTTATACGTGGCTATTCGAGTGGAGATTGGAGTTTGCTCACGGAGAACATTTTGTTGCTCCTCGACTCGCGAGGAGACGAAATGTTGTTCGAAGGACGTTTACTTTGTAAGCCACGTGGTGTAGCTTTTGGTTGCGACTACACGAGCATAGATTAGAGTTTACGCACGGAGAAAGTTTATTTACTCCTCGACTTGCGGGGAGACAGGAGTTTGCAGGATGTAGCCACATGGTCTAGATTTTGGAATAGAATGATAGCCTAGGGAGTAGGGGTCATTATGACCCTGAGCGTGTAGGCGGCGAGGAGATGGACGATTGATACGCTGTTTGACGCGGCGCTTCGTCTTTCGCGCTAGCCTTATAAATAGTGCCTAAGGGTTCACTTGTAACATTTGCAAACTCTCACTCTCTATTTTCTCCCTAGCGTCCTCAGTTTCTACCATCCTCAATTCCCTTCTCCAACCGTAAGCACCTCCGTAACT
This sequence comes from Vicia faba, assembly GCA_948472305.1. Taxonomy (NCBI): domain Eukaryota; kingdom Viridiplantae; phylum Streptophyta; class Magnoliopsida; order Fabales; family Fabaceae; genus Vicia; species Vicia faba. The sequence continues at coordinate 28,959 of CATIWC010000669.1, forward strand.
TTCTCCACCGACTCTCTACCAAACTTCATTGAGTTAGTGCTTCCCAGTGATTATTGTTGTTTATAGTTGGTTATTTTGATAAATCTTATGGATTTCTTGATGAATTTTACTATCAGTGGGATTTTTACTCGGGATATTCATACCTCTCTTCGTGATACTCACGAAATGGCTCGTGAAATTCATCTTCTTCCTACAGAACTCATGAAATTGCTCGGGGAACTCATCCCCTCCCCCCAGGACTCGTTAAATTGCTCGGGAAATTCATCCTTTCCTCGCAATGTTCATGGGATTTCTTGCGAGATTCATCTTATCCTCGTCACCTTCACGAGGTTGCTCGAGAGATTAATATTCTCCTTGTGGAATTCACGAGTTTGTTTGCTTTTACTGAATGGGGGTTTGTCGACCTGGATTGGTCATAACAAACCCCTTTCACTTGTGTTACGGTGGAAGGGTGGATTTAATTTAGCTATTGAATTCACTGGTTTCCTCTGATTTACAGGTGAGATGGCCGAACCAAATGAGACACTTGAGCAGGTCGAGGTAGAAGAAATAAGTGGAGCTGACGAGGGTATCCACTTGATCGACACGGTCACCGATCCTTCATTATCCCGGATCGGGCCAAAACACCGAGGAATAGCCCCGGTCTTTAGCCATAAGAGGAGGGAAGCGTACAACATTGTCGAATATAGCGGTGACCAAGAGGGTTTCCGACGGAATTTCATGATCTTTCGCCCGACACCTACGGCCAGAATATGCTCGTCTTTTCCAGAAGATCGCTTCCCCATGTATGAGATTGTCTTCAGGGATCTAGGGCTTTTTCTTCCCTTTAGTGACTTTCAAATGGGCGTCTTCAATCATTTTTCCTTGGCACCCTCCCAACTGCACCCCAACGCGATTGCCTTTATACGAGCTTTCGAGATTACTTGCCGATACTTGAGGATTGGGGCAACGATTCCTTTGTTCTTTAAGGTTTTCCATCTTTAATGACAGTCTATGGGAGGAAAACATAGATGGGTTTCTTTCAAACAGTCCAAGAGATTGTTCCGGATGTACATGGACTCTGTCCGTGATTTAAAAGACAAGTGGTATGCCGTGCAACCTTCGTCTCAAGAGGAAGTGGACGCGGTGTTTGACCCAGTTTCTCTTGTAGATGAGGATGGGGAAATGTGTTATTACGAGGATGGTAACAAAGAGATTAAGAGGATATCTAAGTTCCCTATTCATTGGTGTTGAGCTCACTACAACCACGAGCCCGACCAATACCATACTTTTGTCGGCAGCATGGGTGCCGAGGATGAAGGGGCCTTTAGTATCCTCAACAAATTCGTCGATGGTTTCTTCCCTCCAGGTGGGTGACGAGGGAAGGAGATGATGTTCTTGATGAAGATGGAGAACCTACGTTTGAGGCCCGTCCGATCAACACCAAGGCGCTTGTTGAGTGTAATACCTATGGGGACATCGTGGTTCTTCTGGGTCTCTGTCCGTGTGACTCTATCACATTCTGTTTCTAACTGGTTTCGGGTAAGTCCCTCCAAAGATACTAACTCGATAATAACAAACATTAGTACAATAAAATTGTTCATACAATCACACTCATTTGTTATCATCAAAACTTAGAGATAATATTGTAGAACCAAATATTGTTCTTACAATCTTCCTCTTTTTGATGATGACAAAACTATGTATTTTGATGACACAATTTTGTACATATAATCATAATCAGTGAAATTTAGAAGGGTAAGAAATACTTATCCTTTTTCTGATACTCCCCCTGAGACAATGACTTGATGAAGGTCGAATATCCTGACTCTGAACCATTTGAGTAAAAACTCCCCTGGTTCCTATAAATCAGATATCGAGATCTTAAAAGTCTTGACTTTGGAAGCCAATAGACAAATTGAGATCTTGATTTCACACAACTTCTTTATTGAATATTTGAAACTTTAATGTGACTAAGACATCTTCCAGATTCTTAATAGATTCTCAATTTTGGAGTCTGATTCTAGGTTTCACTTCTTGAAGTCTGATTATGAATTGAAAAATATCTTCAGAGTCTGAAGCCAACGGGTTAGGAATAAGCTTTTAATAGTGCTTTCAGATCTTTGTCTTTTAATCAGAGTTATAATTTTTCGAAACAGAAAAACAATTCTAACAGAAACAGAAGTTTAACTGGGTTAGAATGTAAGCAGCTCTTTTAGAGAATATTTTCCAAAACTTGATTATTGAAATCAAAATTACATTCATTTAAATTAATCCCCATTTTTTTCATATTAAAAAAGGTAATTATGTGTGAAAAACATAAAAACCATAAGAAACAGTCAAGAAAAGATAAGAAGTTTCATTGATGCGTCAAAAGAAAACTTCATCAAATTTAAATGGTCACATGATAGGTAAGTCAAAAGAAGTAGAACAAACAAAAATATGAAAAGAAAAATCTTGCAGACATCAAATAAGTATATTCCTATGGTTTTAGAAACAAACATGAAAAATCCTAGAGCCTAAGGTTCAGAAGTTTCAAGATCGGACGATGAGGGTTCAGATATTTTTGCTAAAATCATCTTGAGCATAGTTTGAACAGATTCATTGACTTTGTCCTGAGCTTTGAAGTTTTCCCTGAACATTTTCTGCTCTTCCCTTATTTCATTAATGGATGTCTTCAGATCGCAGTCAGACTCATAGTTGGAAACCGTCAAAGCTTGCTGCTTACCATTTTCTTCAGCAGCCTTTGCAGCTTCTGCAGCTAATCAGGCTTCCTTATCTTTTCTGGCTTCTTCAACCTCTTTTAGCGCTCTAACTTCATCTTCTCTTTGTTTTGCAGCAATTAGTTCAATATATATAGCTTTTTCTCTTGTTTATTTTCTTTCCATAACCATTTCAACATCCTCAATTATGGATGTTTCAACAAAAGAATTTATTCTTTGAACTTCAGAAGACATCCACTTCTGAAATTTCTTCCAAGAACCATCCATGTCTTGAGGCTCAGTACTTGTACTTGCCTCTGATTTTAACTTAGCAATCCTTTTCTTAGCCTTGATTCTAAATATGTTAATGTATTTGTAGCGGTATAAATGTTTAGACTAAGCCATTTGATTGACTTGACTCACACAGATCAAATAAAAATCGCCACCGTGCTTTATTGTTTCCAAAGGAATGGGAAAAGAGCGAATAACCAAAAAAGAGGGAGAGAGAATCTAAGTTCGGGGGTTGGTTATGCAAAGGAAAGGTATTAGCACCCTAAACATCTACAGTACTCCGCAAGAACCTCTTTGAAAATTTATGTATTTTGGCTATAAATGTTGTATACAAAAAAATAGATGGTGGAGATGAGAAGAGAAGTATTTTTTACAATTTTTGCACCCTCCGCGGTTGTGAACCTTTAGTTCCTATGTACCACCTTCCATGCAAAAGGGGATCAAGGTACTCGTAGTTCACCTTTAAAAAGTTTTAAATCACAAGTGTGTTGGTTAATTTTAAGAGACGAGACATCATCTTCGTATCCGAGTGGAAAACATACTTACTACCCATGATTATGAGAAAGGAGAATTTGCGTCATCTCAAAGTTGAGGATATAGCTTGGATTTTAAAATCAACAAAGCCTCTCTCAACACCCAAGTGGAAAATATATCACTTTACTACATATCGTAGAAGTATAGCAGCTTGCATCACTACAAGGATTGACAAGAGTCTAACCTTTTGAGAAAAGTTTTAAGGTAAAAAGCCAAAATGGCAAAATGGTCAGAATGAGATTGATTGACTTTTAGTCTTCTCACAAAAAAGTCAAAGTATGATTAATTTATTTAAAGTTTGATTAAGAAAATCCTTTTGAAAATACATGGACCTAAGTCCAATTTTATTATGAAAGCGGTTCAAGTTTAGAAAACAAGAAGAGTTTTGAAAATGAGGGAGAAGATTTTTGAAATTAAATAAGATGGGAGAAGATGAAGGGACTATCCTAAAGCATAAGGTGAAATCTAGGGAAAAGAACCGTCTAACCAACAAGAAGTCAACACTTGACACAATGAGTCAATGTGGAATTCCTATCCTTTAGATTGAAACCAAACAAGCAAAGATAATAAACCTCTTAAGAAAACCAAACGTCAAATGCATTAAGTCTTCACAAAAATTGGGCAGAGTAACAGTTGTATACAGATGAATTCCCAATCACAGATAAAGCATATGAATAGAATAACCTGCACACAAAGCAAACAAATAACCAAATGTCTTGGGGTAAACTCCAAAAACTCCAGACAAAATAAAAGTAGAAGTCACAAGGTCTTAAGGGTGGTCAAATGTCTCTAATCCTAAGTCCAAGAAGCCCATAACTTCAAAATGCCAAGGATACTAACCAAATAGTCCAAGCAACCTTAAAGTTATTTATTGTTCAAGTTGGTTATTAAGTATCTTCAAAAAGAAATTGAAAGATCAAGCGAGCAAAGATGAAAATAGCATGAAATGTAAATGCTAAAATAAATGGTGCGTTAAAGTAAAGGCGTAAAGTAAAAGCAAGAAAATAAAAAGGCAATTGTTAATGGGTTAGAAATTAGGGGTTGGCTGAATGACCATCTTGAATCTTGCATTTGAAAACTCATTAGAAGATTGATAAAATTAAAGCCTCTCAACAACAAGTTTCATTTGCTTTTTGTCAAGTATATCATTTCAAATCTAAAGGCAACAAAAACTGATCAACGATGTTTAAATGATTCACTTAGTCCAAAATTTATGAATATTCATTAGAGGATTGATAAGACCAAATCCTCCTAATAATGAACCTTAAGGTTATTGGATGAAAGGTTTCAAATTAAACATGCTTGGGCTTACAAACATAGGTTTGGGACACGAGTGATCATTTCTCGAATCGGGACAAAATTTAGCGCTAAGTTAAGCAATTGTAAGTGGACTTATATAGAAGTCACACATATTTTGAGGCCGTTCAATAGCAATCTTTGTACCATATGTTTGGAGAGATGATATGCAGATCATCCTCTAACAACATGTAGCACAATGATAAAGGGATAAGGCGAAGAGGGAGGGGATGCAATGTATGAAATTAGGGTTTCAAATATCATCAATATCATTCATCCATTTTGGTGGATTTGGTTTCTCAACCTATCAACACCCTAGATCCAATGGGGTTGAAGAATTTGTCACCAAATGAGATTCAAGTCAGAACAAAATAAAAATAATAAAATAATATTTAATAAGACAATATTTAAATGATTAAATAAAAGGAAAATAAATGGTAAAATACACAAAGTATGTTAAAACCCCAAACAAAAATTCTAAAAAAAATAGTCAGAGGTCAAACATGATTTAATAAATGTTGACAAATTATTTTAGAATTTTTTAAAGTCAGAAACTATTTTTTTAAAATAAAATAAATAAGTAAAACAAACCAAAAATGGTAAAAAAATAGTAAAATCAGAAGTAAAAATAAAACAAGGTTATAAAAAATTTCCAAAAGGCCAAAGGACCTTTCCATAAATTTTTTAAAATTTAAAAATTAAGAAAAATATTTTTAAAACAATTAAAAAAAGTTAAATAAAGTGAAAAATTATACAAAATATCAAATCATAAAATAAAATTGTGAAGAAAAAAAAATCAGAAAGAGAAAAATCCAAAATATTTTTAAGAATTTTTTTCAGATTTTGAGTTAGAAATGAATTTTTTATGAATTTTGTAAGTTTAAATCAATTAAAATATAAAAATCAGAAAATAAAAATAAAAACAAAAAGATAAAGACCAATTGATGAATGTCAAAACATGTTAGTAATCAAATCCAAGGGATCTGACGCGCTGTGCATATCATGGCCATTAGTGAATAAACTACTGAATCAAATATTAAATTAGATTTGAAAAAAACAAATGGCGCATTATCATTGGTTGAGAGATGACATGTTGGTTATCTTAAACCTCCAACCACGCGAATTGCAGGTCTCTCATACTGTAAAATCAGGAGCTCAGACCTATTCCATTCGCCTCGTCTCATCAAGACGAAGACAACCGCACCCTCGCGAAAAATTTATTTAAAGTGTAGCTCAGTCGATTTGCAAAAAACCAGAAGGAAAACGTTGAATAAGGATTTGAAAATTCATGGCCAAAACTCACTTCCAATTGAAAACAAATGATGCGATGAGTATCAGAATGATGAGAGCTTCATTGTGGTAACAAATTTTGAGAGAATTGATGAAGGAATCTACCTATTGAAGTTCAAATTCAGAGCTCTGAAACTTGACTTGGCTAACACGATTTAGGATACTTTAGGGCTAACTTTTGAGGTTCAAACATATCCATGACATGTTTAAGGACCCCTAAAACCATTCCCTTATTGGACCTAACTTTTGAGGTTCAAACATATTCATGACATGTTTAAGGACCCCTAAAACCATTCCCTTATTATTTTTCATGGTTTTATTTCTTTTATTTGAATTTTTATTCATTTAAAACAAGTTAAATCAAAACAAAGTGTAAGGTTAATGAGCCTAGGCGCATGTTTAAATTTATGATCAGTCAAGAAGCCCAAGATGGCATGGACAACTTGTAAGAAACCCATGGAATCATGAAAGGAAGAAAATCTTCTTTTTTGGAAAGTTTTGAAGCATATTTGTTTACACTCAATGCCAAGGATTCTTACTCCTTTTGTTGACCTAATATGATATGCTATATATTCCTAACAAGTTCAGACCACAGGGATATGCACAACTACCTCTAAAAGAACCCTAGAAAAATTCAAAAAAATTCAAAGAGAAGGTGTAACTTGTATTGTACGATCCAACCATTCTCCATCAGATCCAAGCACTCCATCACACTCCTGAAGGTCCTAGGAGTCCATCCCTATCATTCTTGATTCTAGTAGCACCCCAGATCACTGTAAACAAGCGCCACCGGTTTGGTAAGGTTTGATAAATTTAAAATTAATAATTCATGCATTGTTGACATGTTTGATATGTTAGTTTGTGTTCAGGAAATCCATTAGAACAGGTTGGACGTTTCGCATGAAAGCTTCGATGCTTGAATCACAGGATGCCATTGTTAGGGCATCACAAACTGAAACCTTCAAACCTTACAATACAGGGACTTTCAGGCCAAATGGACACCACCATTGAACTCGTAGCATATGATTTAGGGGGGTAGGCTTAATCTCTTGCTTTGATTCTTGTTATTTTGCAGGGTCCAATTTTGATATCACTGGAGAAGAAGGAGTTGACCACCGTGAGGGGTGGTCAGGCTCCCCGGTGCAAGCGTGGCTGTCTCCCATCCATCCTAAATACCAGGGCCCCACTCTGGGCGCGCGTGTTTGATAGACAACGATTATGACATGTTTTAATATTTAACCAATTGATTGTGTTTTAGTTACCAGATGTATGGCCGCCCCAACGGTTGAGACAACGTGCATTAAGGCTTTGTTATGGGAAAGGGTAGGGGTTCGATCCCTGCCTCTTGCATATTATTTTGTTGAATTTTCTTTGTAGATTCAGTGTCCCCAGGTCCAAGCGCGTACACCATGTGTCATCAGATCATCACCATCAAAGCATCACAGCATCAGATCAAGCATTCCAGATCTGGGCGCTCATGATAAACCCTCAGAGATTAGTTGCACTGAATTACACGTTGGCTTTGGGCTTGCTTGTTTTGGGCCTAACGATTTCAAACAGGCACACCCCCGTTCTGCTTCATACACCAGTCCCATTTCAATTTTATTTTCTTCTTTTTTAATTGTTTTTTTTATGTTTTTTAAAAACCAATTTTTTTATCATAAAACCGCAAAAAATAATAGACTTATGTTTTTTCTAATTAAATTAAATTTTTGGTAAATAAATTAATTTAATTTATTTATTTTGACTTATTTCATTAATTAAAAGTTAATTAGAATTAGGTTAAAATTTCAAATCTTTTTCTCAATAAAACACCAAAATATTTTATTAAATAATTATATTTTTTTGGGTTTTAAATACTTGTTCCCTTTTCAAGCTTCGCACATTTATTGTTTTCCGTATTCTTATTTTTTCCAATTATTGTAACTGCTAATAGTTTGTAATAGCTTAATTTAGTGTTTTTCTTTATTGTTCTACCCCCAAGTTTTATGGTTTGTACCCCCTTTCCCGAAGCGATGTAACAGCGTAAGGTATTTCTTTACTGTAACTGCTTAACTTAATAGGATTGTATGGCAAGACATAAAAGAAATCAGTAGTTAACCCTAATTGCAAGATAAATGAATTGAATTGAATCACTCGCACACTTACACCTCTAGGGTGACCTCTCTCGTTGCCTCGGAAAACAATGGTCATGTCCCTTGAACGTAGGGATACCATTAGCAAAGACCCTCGGTATAAATCATCATAAAAGATCATAGTCCCTCGATGTCCCTCGAAGTTTCCTATGGTATATGATCTTGTCCCTCGATGTTGTCTACAAATATATGTTAACGTCCCTTCAAATTGCTAAAGGTATCCCTACATGATGCCATCAATGACCATAAAGATGACCCTACGCTTGTCCCTCAAACATCCAACGATAGGGCTACCTACTAACTAATGGTGGGGTAGTACTATCTAAAGTAAGAGGAAAATAACACGAAAGACTTTTGAGTAAGGGTAGAATACTGTTAATCGCTTGCTCACACAAAACATTTCTTCACACCTCACACTTTCAAAAACATTTCCAAAATGCTTTATCAACACTCTTGAGGACTGATACAAGAGTTATCATAAAGAAAACTTCCTTGCTATTTGGCATTTCAAAACTTTTTCAAAAGCACACACACAAAACAAATAAAGTGAGCAAGAGATTAAGAGCCCGTAAGTATCTACAGATGAAAAGGGTGCTAACACCTCCCCTTCTCATAATCTACCCCCCGTACTCAGAAAATTCTCAAAGGTATTTCCTGTTCTTTTCAACCTTTCCTTTATAGGATAAAAGAAAAGTCGGTGGCGACTCTTTCTATCTATAACACTTACGATAAAACGCAAAACAAACAAGTCAGTTTTCCCACCGTATTACAATACTCAACAGGTTTTTTAATTAATCTGCACATATGATTTATGATTGCTTTTAGAAACTGACACATATAGCAAGTGATTATGTAGATTTAATTACAATTATTATTTATTTTAAAATTATTTTTTTGATTACCATTTTCCAAGAAAAAGCAGAAAATAAAGACACAATTTGGGAATCAAAGACAACTTTTATTATTGATTTTAAAGATCAAAGCAACAAATATGCCCATACAATATCAATACTTTCACCTTGGGCAGAGTGAAAGATTTTTGAAAATATTAACAAAAACAAATTACTTTGAAATATGAATGCAAGAAGGAACATCAATAGTGATCCAATTTTGGACTCTGACTCCATGCGTCACGTAGTTTGGCATCTCATGCTTTGCTTCGCCCTCCAGAATAGCATTGATCCTAGGAATAGTTGGATGAAGGTAACCTCCATTGTGAAAGATGTTTTGATATTTTCCTAAAGCAGACTTCAACTTCATATTCTTACCTTTGTTATTCTTCATAGAGTATCCCAAACCAGCTCTATTCTTATTCACGCGTGGATCAACAATCTTCCCCCACACCTTGCTAGGGCCATTATGCACTACTTGTTGAGCATCCTTAAATGAGGCTACATAATCCTTATTTTCCCTCACATTATCAATGGATAAAGCTTGGAACTGAGTTCCAACATCAACTTCACCCGCTTCCACAACACTGAAAGAAGATAAATGAGATATTAAGAAAGCCTGCTCTCCATTTATGATGACCACCTTTCCTTCGTGAACAAACTTCATCTTCTAGTGCAAAGTTGAAGTAACAACCCCTGCCTCGTGGATCCATAGTTGTCCCAATAAAAAACTGTAAGCAAGAACAATATCCATAACCTGGAAAGTAATCTGAAATAGGTGCAAGCCTATGTGAATAAGCAAATATACTTCCCCAATGATAGACTTTCTCGATCCATCAAAAGCTTTCACAATTATGCCACTCGGGCGCATGGGAGTTCCTTGGTACTTCTGCTTCATAAGTGTGCTCATGGGTATGACATTTAAAGCAGACTCACTATCAATCAACACATTGGACAACGAGTCATTCTTACAATTCATGGAGATATGGAGATCCAGATTATGATTCCTTCCTTCATCGGGCAACTTGTCATCACAAAAACTCAGGTTATTACAGGATGTAATATTCCCGACAACACTACTGATTTGGTTCAGAGGCATATCACTTTCCACAAAATCTTGACTCAATACTCTCATCAAAGATTCCTTGTGGACATAAGAGTTCATTAGCAAGGATAGAATAGATATCTTTGATGGGGTCTGCAACAATTAATCTACAATCTTATAGTCACTCATCTTGATAATCTTTAATATATCATCCACATCTTTTTCTAGAGTAGTACCACTAGATTCCCCCATTGCTTTCTTAGGTTCAGTACTTTCAACAACCTTTTTATCAGCATTAACATTCTCTCGAGTGATAGGAGCAAAAACATGGCCACTGCGGGTCACCCAGCTGGCTTCGACAATATTCTTGACATCAGACAAAGGTTGGATGGGAACTTCCACACCATCCTCCAAGATTTTAGCATTGTATTTGTATGGCATGGCCTTGTCTGATTCCTAAGGAATAGGACCCAGCAAGCAAATCACCATTGGAGCAACAATTGGCTTTCTATAGTACTCAATCTCTATAGGGGAGGGAACACAAAAACACGACACGATAACATTCACCCCTTCTTCATAATACTTAGACATCAAAGAATCATTGTTGGAGGACATATCTTCATCAGAAGAAAATAACTCATCTACAGAAGCATACTCATCATCAGACACAATCTCAGTCGAGCAATCTTCAATCATGTTAATCCCATTGTAATCATCTCTATGGCCTGAGACTTTGATAGTACCATTATCCAATAACTACTGAACACCCTTTCTCACAATGGAACAACCACGAGAGTCTCTGCAGCAAATCTGGCAAGACCCATAATGGCGTTCTTCTTGACCATCCATGTGACAAAAGGTAGCGTGCAACTGCACTAAATCATCATTCATATGATTCACGTCAAAAATCCAGAATTCACTGGGACATCCATAGACCATGTTCACATCTTCTTCGTACTCTGCCTTAGGCCTAATTATATGAATAAGGCCTTCGTCCATCATTTCTTGAAGATCAATTTTTATTTTATAACATCTCTCTATATATGTACTACAAATATTACAACCAACATGGTCGTGCATATAGTAGCTAAATTCGCAGAGGTCATCATGCATCTTTACCAAATCCCCTATAACCAGGTTGATATTGAAAATCCGGAAGTCCCCAGGACAACCAGCAACCATGTTTACATCATTTGCTCCTTCGTGTTTAGGCAAAGGATTATCTTTCATGTTAGGGCCAACATCTTTAAAGGATAGGAGGCCATATCTCACCATCTTTTGTACTTCAGATTTCAAAGGATAACAGTTCTTAATGCCGTTCCCTTGGGCTCCTTGATGAAAAGTGCACGTCTGGTCTGTCTTATAATACTAGGGTAAAGGTGAAGGTACATCAGGGGGAGGCCTGGTTTGAACCAACTTCTTTTGAATCAAATCCGGGAGTAACTCTGCATAACTCATTGGAATAGAGTCAAAAGCTTCTCTCTTCTGACTTGGCCCTTGATTCCCCTGAGGAGATGGTCTCTGATAGGAAATAGTGGTTGGAGCCACATTAACGACTGAAGTCATGGAAGCAACCTGTTGCTGGTACCAATGATGTCTTCTAGGTGGCCTAATCTTCCTCTCCCTAATAACGGCATTCGTTTCACTTTCTTTCTTTCGAGAGAACCCATATGACGACTTCTTTGTCCCTTCATCTTTTATCAAGCGCCCCTCTCTGACAGCCTCTTCCAAACGAACACCCATGCTCACCATCTCGGTAAAATCACTCGGCGCACTGGAGACCATCCTTTCATAATAAAATGATCGAAGGGTTTTCAGGACGAACTTAGTCATTTCTTGTTCTCCCGTAGGTGGCACCACTTGGGAAGCTATCTCGCGCCAGCACTATGTATATTCTTTGAACGACTCCTTGTCTCTCCGAGCCATTGCCCGCATCTAGTCACGGTTTGGCGCCATGAATATATTATACTTATATTGCTTGATGAAGGCCCCGCCTAGATCGTTGAAGGTGCGGATACTGCTACTGTCCAAATTCATATACCACTTCAGAGCAGCAACAGTTAAACTATCTTGGAAGAAATGAATAAGAAAATGTTGATCATCAATATGGGTGGACATTTTCCTAATATACCTCACTAGGTGGTCACAAGGGAAAGAGTTTCCCTTGTACCTCTCAAATTCTGGCACTTTAAACTTCGTTGGCACCTTCACATTAGAAACTAGGCAGAGTTCACTGACGTTCTTTCTGAATAATTATTTTCCTCGAAGGGCCTTCATTTCCTTCTGTATCTCATCGAACTGGTCTTGAAATTCATCCAACGATCATAGAAACCCGCACTTTCACTCGATGGAGGAACATGACGATAAAATTCATCATTAACAAATGGCGCAACATTTACCGAAGGAGGTGCAGTATAATGGATCTCATTTCTAACAGCATGAGTAACATGCACTATGGGAGGTGCAGAAACAGTAGTAGTGTGAGTAAATGGAGAAACTTGAGCATCAAGATTATAACCTTCTGGCATGAAATTTTCTGGCATTTCCCACAGGTAACCCTGAGGCATACGGTTTTGTGCAGCAATAACTGGTGTAACAGAAATGGGAACTGTCAGAGCTTCGGAAGTGAGCGTTGTTTGTTGTTGCTGAGCAAGTGGTGGCTGATTTTGAGCAGCCACCAACGATTCCATCAAAGCAGTCAGATTAGCCATATTGTCCTTCAAAGCAGTAACTTCTTCACGCATCTCACGATTCTCTTGTTCAAGATTCTCCATTTTCTTCCTGGAATTAGCCCGAGTATTGTACCGGTGAGGCAACTTGCTGAACAAAGTCAAAGAAACACAGTAAGATACCTGGTATGAACAAAAATTCAAGAAGTATGTACAAGATGATGCATGATATGAAATGCACATGATTTAGTTATCGTTATTAATATTTCAAGGGACTCAAAGAATTATATACGATTTGCAAATATTAAAGTACTAACATATTTTGAAATACTGAAAATTTCATTGTAATAACTTCAAAATGGATTACAAATTTTTAGTACAAGTTTAAACAATCCCAAGTACAAGATAAGATATAATCTAAAATCCTAAGAAAGCAAAGCTGATGAAGATCTCTCCACACACTGACGCTTTCCTGTGAGTCTTGCAATCTGAGCATTCAACTGCTTGTTCTCTTCTGCATACTTATCGGTGACCTCTTTCTAATCATCAGAGTCAGGAAGTGAATGACTAAGTCCTGATTTATCTCTAGAGGAAAATAAACCCTCTTGCCTCTCTATCATCTCCACATCGCGACTCTCAAGAATCTCAATCAGGTCATCCTTCTCTTTCAAGTCTGCCTGGTATGACATCTCTAAAGTCTGACACTTATTCTTCCAAGCCTCCTTCTCCTGCTACATCCTGACTAGGGAAAGCTTATGCTCTTCCACATCATCTAAAAGGGGAGGAGTGGTCTTTACAAATATATTAGGCATGGGTTCTTCACGGGAATATGGCATCTTCAACTGAATTACCCTTTCTTGTACCCACCGGAGATAAGGCTCCAAAGCAACAGCTCCTCTAGGTCCCAAGTCCTTTCTACTCTTCCTGTGAATATGGCACCAAGCCTTTGCAATCTCCTCCTTAGCTTCCTTCTGATCCCATCCCTCTTTAAGAAAGAAACCACTCAAATGAATACTATTTGGCTTATCTCTCATCAGATATCCAAGTTGTCGTCGTGCAAGAACGAGATTGTAGTTAATTCCCCCCTTTGTACCAAGAATAGGTACATTGGGTAAACTACCACAACTATCGAAAATCTCCATATCATAGTAAGCCTGATGATACCAAACAATGTCAGAATATGTGAGGGCCATAATCTTTGGAGTCCAACGAGATTCCTTCCTTACATCCCAGAAAGCGTCAGACCGAGGTAAGTGAGAAATAAACCACTGATACAACAAAGGCGTGCAATAAATGATCATCCCTCCATGATAATAATCCCGAAGATGAATGGAGTAATAAGCATATCCTAATAATGTAGGAACTGGGTTCCCAATCAAAAAGATCCTGATGGTGTTGACATCCACAAATTTGTCGACGTTAGGAAATAAGAACAACCCATAGGCAAGTAGAGCAAAGATGTCTTCAAAACCAACTGTACTCTTCATCCTAGCAAAGTAGCAAGCTTTCTCCAATAAAAACTGAGCGGGTAAGCCTCTGATTCCTCCTTTGGTAGTTATGTGGGTCTCAATCTCAGACTTCCCCAAATGAATCATAGCAGTAATCTCATGAGACTTTGGCTCCCCCTCCAAACCGGTGAAAGGAACACGATCAATAACAGGTAAACCCAATAGGTAAGAATACTCCTCCAATGTAGGCATCAACTGATAATCAGGGAAAGTAAAACATCGATACATCAAATCATAAAACTGGACCAAAGTCAAGAGAATACCCTCTTTCATCATGAGCTTCATAAGAGACACGATGGACCCATATTTCTTCTAAAAACCAGTAGAACTCTCAATCTCAGGAATTAGACTCATCAAATCATCTATCTTAGGATCCTTGAAAATGTACTTCAGAGTCTTTCTTTTTCCAGAATCCATAGTCAAAAGTGCTTGAGATATTTTCAAAAATTCAACTTTAAGTCCCTTGAAACTAAATGTTTTAAAGGATGCTCATTGGTGCATGAATGCATGATACAACAATCACACACAATATAAAAAACACGGGGGTTCAAAGGTTTAACGTCACGGCATAAGGTCAAAGTTACTACCCACAAGGTATGATCTAATAGTTTATCACCTGCCGAACAAGGTTCTAAGAGGTTCCCAGAGTCTACATCCTTCCTTTGGTAATTAGTAATATTCTCAGGAAAACCTCGTCTGAGTGTAGTATCGCGTGACAACCATTTCCGGATTACTCCGTCATAGTTCATGCACTACACCTAAAAGGCCAAGATGGGTTAAGGTTCTACAGTTCTCAGCTTCAGCAGGCTCCCATATTGAAAGCAACACGTCTTCCTGATTACTCGGTAAATGATACTACAGTCAAAGGGGCCTCCACTGAGTGGGGGATTACTCCCTCAAAGTTAACATGACTATATTGCCCATCCTATCTTAGGTTTGCCCAAGTCCGGGTAGAGGACTTATGAGAAATCACCAAGCACCCTGAAAACCAGGAAAATCCAGACAAACACATAATATATAACAAATAATAGAACATACACAAATAAAAAAAAATAGGCTCAACCCACTTAGGGATGGACCAGCAATTGGTCGATCTGTCCCAAGTGAAGTCGCCATTTTTTCTGTAGCGGTAGAAATGTTGAGACTAAGCCATTGGATTGACTTGACTCGCACAAATCAAATAAAAATTTCTACCACGCTTTATTGTTTCCAAAGGAATGAGAAAAGAGCAAATAACCCAAAAAGAGGGGGAGAGAATATAAGTTCGGGGGTTGGTTATGCAAAGGGAAGGTATTATCACCATAAACATCTATGACACTCTGCATGAACTTCTTTGAATTTTTTTTTGTATTTTGGCTATAAATGTTGTATACAAAAAAATAGATGGTGGAGATGAGAAGAGAAGTATTTTTACAATTTTTGCACCCGCCGCGGTTGCGAACCTTTAGTGCCTACGTACCACTTTCCATGCAATAGGGGATCAGGGTACTCGTAGTTCACCTTTAAAAAAATTTAAAACACAAGTGTGTTGGTTAATTTTAAGAGACGAGACATTATCATTGTATCCGAGTGGAAAACATACTTACTACCCATGATTATGAGAAATGAGAATTTGCATCATCTCAAAGTGGACGATATAGCTTGGATTTTAAAATCAACAAAGTCTCGCTCAACACCCAAGTAGAAAATATCTCACTTCACTATATATCGTAGAAGTATAGTAGCTCGCATCACTACAAGGATTGACAAGACTCTAACCTTTTGAGAAATGTTTTAAGGTAAAAAGCCAAAATGGAAAAATGGTTTGAATGAGATTGATAGACTTTTAGTCTTCTCACAAGAAATGTCAAAGTATGATTAATTTGTTTAAATTTTGATTAAGAAAATGCTTTTGAAAATGCATGGACCTAAGTCCAAGTTTATTATAAAAGCGGTTCAAGTTTATAAACCAAGAAGAGTTTTGAAAAGGAGGGAGAAGATTTTTGAAATTAAAGAAGATGAGAGGAGATGAAGGGACTATCCTAAAGCATAAGGTAAAATCTAGGGAAAAGAACCGTCTAACCAACAAGAAGCCAACACTTGACACAATGTAGAATTCCCATCCTTTGGATTGAAACCAAACAAGAAAAGATAATAAACCTCTTAAGAAAAACAAACTTCAAATGCATTAAGTCTTCACAAAAATTGGGCAGAGTAATAACTGTATACAGATGAATTCCCAATCATAGATAAAGTATATGATCAGAATAACCTGCACACGAAGCAAACAAACAACCCAATGTCTTGGGGTAAACTCCAAGAACTCCAGATAAAATAAAAGTAAAAGTCACAAGGTCTCAAGGGTGGTCAAAGGTTCCTAATCCTAAGTCCAAGAAGTCCATAACTCCAAAATTCCAAGGATAGTAACCAAATAGTCCAAGAAACCTTAAAGTTTTTTATTGTTCAAGTTGGTTATTAAGTATCTTCAAAAAGAAAATGAAAGCTCAAGTGAGCAAATATGAAAATAGCATGAAATGTAAATGCTAAAATAAATGGTGCGTTAAAGTAAAGGCATAAAGTAAAAGCAAGAATGTAAAAGTCAATTGTTAATGGGTTAGAAAATAGGGGTTAACTAATGACTATCTTGTATCTTGAATTTGAAAACTCATTAGAAGATTGATAAAATCAAAGCCTCTCAACAATAAGTTTCATTTGCTGTTTTTCAAGTATATCATTCATTTAAAATCTCAAGGCAACAACAAATGATCAACGATGTTTAAATGATTCACTTAGTCTAAAATTTATGAATATTCATTAGAGGATTGATAAGACCAAAGCCTCCTAACAATGAACCTCAAGGTTATTGGATCAAATGTTTCAAATTAAACATGCGTGGGTATGCAAATATAGGTTTGGGCCACGAATGATCATTTCTCGAATCGAAACAAAATTTAGCATTATGTTAAGCAATCTTTAGTGGACTTATATAGAAGTCACACCTATTTTGAGGTCGGTCAATAGCAATCTATATACCATATGTTTGGAGAGATGATATGTAGATCATCCTCTAACAACATGTAGCACAATGAGAAAGGGATAAGATGAAGAGGGAAGGGATGCAATGTATGAAATTAGGGTTTCAAATATCATCAACATCATTCATCCATTTTGGTGGATTTGGTTTCTCAACCTATCAACACCTATGATCCAATGAGGTTGAGGAATTTTTGTCACCAAACAAAAATTCTAAAAAAAATAGTCAGAGGTCAAAGATGATTTAATAAATGTTGACAAAATTTTATAGAATTTTTTAAAGTCAGAATTTTTTTTTTAAAAATTAAAGAAATAAGTAAAACAAACCAAAAATGGTAAAAAATAGTAAAATCAGAAATAAAAATAAAACAAGGTTATCAAAAATTGCCAAAAGGCCAAAGGACCTTTCCATAAATTTTTTAGAATTTAAAAATTAAGAAAAATATTTTTAAAACAAGTTAAATAAAGTGAAAAATTATAAAAAATATCAAATCATAGAATAAAATTATGAAAAAATAAAAATCAGAAAGAGAAAAATCTAAAATATTTTAAAGAATTTTTTTCAGATTTTTTGAGTTAGAAATGAATTTTTTATGAATTTTTGAAGTTTAAATCAATTAAAATATAAAAATCAGGAAAAAAAATATATAGACCATTCGATGAATGTCAAAACATATTAGTATTCAAATCTAAGGGATCTGGTGTGCTGTGCATATCATGGTCATTAGTGAATAAACCAATGGATCAAATATTAAATCAAATTTGAAACAAAACAAATGGCGCCTTATCATTGGTTGATAGATGACATGTTGGTCATCTTCAACCTCCAGCCACGCGAATTGTAGGTCTCTCATACTGTAAAATCAGGAGCTCAGACCTATGTCATTCGCTTCGTCTCATCAATCGAAGACAACCGTACCCTCGCGAAAAATTTATTTAAAGTGTAGCTCAGTCGATTTGCAAAAAAGCAGAAGGAAAAAGTTGAATAGGGATTTGAAAATTCATGGCCAAAACTCACTTCCAGTTGAAAATAAATGATGCGATGGGTATCAAAATGATCAGAGCTTCATTGTGGTAACAAATTTTGAGAGTTGATAAAGGAATTTACCTATTGAAGTTCAAATTCAGGGCTCTGAACTTGACTTGG
Source organism: Vicia faba (assembly GCA_948472305.1). Classification (NCBI taxonomy): domain Eukaryota; kingdom Viridiplantae; phylum Streptophyta; class Magnoliopsida; order Fabales; family Fabaceae; genus Vicia; species Vicia faba. The sequence goes on from CATIWC010000669.1 coordinate 47,457, forward strand.
CTAGCATGATTTAGGATGCTTTAGGGCTTGGTTCTTCTTCTGTTTGCTTCAGTGAAGTTTAAGGATGAAGAATTAGCAAAGAAAATGGATTGAGGAAGATTGTAAAACCAAATTCGAAGTTACAGAAATATGGATTAAGGAGAGAGTTTGGAAGGGTTATTCTGGCTGTTCAAGCTTGAGAAAATGAATGCAATATGTCCCTTTATTTATAGGAGAGTGAATGGTGAAAAGAATTGGAAGAAAAAGTGAAGTTTGGAGGGAAAACGAAGGAAGCTCGAAAGTGAGAAAAGTGTGACTTGATTTTGCTCAAAACTCAGCTAACTCTTGGGTTTTGATCCTTAATTCAACTTTGGGAACTTGGTTAAACATGTTTAAATCAAAAATGCGTGCTAATTTCATATTTAGGAGTTGGATTATGAATTTCAAATTCTGACTTGAAGTGAAACTTCAGTTCCAAGGTACCCACTTTGAACCAATGGTACTCACAGCTCAAGTGGTCTTTGGTCATAATTCTTGAAGCTTTTAAAAGATAAGGTCACAATCTTTGCAATGTGCCAAGAATTTGATCAAATGGATGTTTGAGATAGAAGTTGTGATGAGTCAAAGTTAAGAAAAAGATGCTGACTTTTTGTACTTAGAAAATTCTAAGTTTTTCTTCAAAAGTGACCTATAATGTTTTGAGTTCAAACAAGGTTTTCCTCCAAAATTGAGATTTGATAATTGATGCTAGCTTGAAGTAGACTTCCCAAAGAGAATTGTGAAACTTTAATCACTAAATAAATACCAGTTATTGAAAAAGTTATAGCCTTGTGAAATTGGTGAAAATCCATGAGGTGACCTATAACCTTTTGAGTTTTTGAGGTATCTTCCAACCATTTTCAAGTTTTGCACTCAAAATAAAAGTTGAAGTTCACATCCTTAATATCAAAATGGAAAATTAATAGGCTCAAGGAGGAAAAAATTGACCAAGTTATGATCTTTTGAAGTCACATAAGGGAATTTGATGGTCCATCTAGAGGACATATGATATTTCTCAATCATTAGGAATCCTCCACACAAAAATTTCTTGAAACTTTTGAAGTGATTTGTTGATAACCCTTTAAAGAGAAGCATAACTTTGGAATCACACAAAAATCTCAAAAGATGAACAAGATATATCACTTAGAAGCTCAAAACCCTAGCTCCTAAAGCACCAAAATGACTTGGAAACCCCTTTCAATATTGACAATCTTTCTTGCACAATCACTTTTGCCATTTGAATATAAGTTGTTGTGGATGATAATAAAAAACCATAGCAACAATAAAAATTTCCAAATATTAAGAATTGAGAGAGTTATGCACTTGTGATTAAGGAATCAAGAACTTGTCCAATTAGGTCAAACTTCTTCAATCAACCCTTGCATATTTTGAATTTCTTTGACAAATTGAGGCATGATAAATCATAGTAAACCTTGTCATGACATTACTTTAAAGCATCCTCAATAATGAAGCTTGAATCTCAATGAAGCTTTGTTGACGAAGGCATGGAAATAAACTCATGCACCTATGAATCCATCTGATGAAATGTGTTGTGCCCTCACCTATAAGATCATCAATTAGAGCAAACATTCATTGTATTTATTAGTTAAAAGTTAATTAATACAAAACATACATGTTCACAATATACAATTCAGGGTGCTTGGTGATCCCTCATGAGAAAACCTAAAGATAGAGAGAAGAGCCAAACCCTAGTGTGATCTTGTTGTGATTTAGTTGATATGAGATGATAGAGGAATCTTAGGGGCAAAAATTGGGGTACAACAACATTCATCCAAGATTTTTGGAACAAATTTTTCATAGACAACTATGGCTAGGTCTTTTTCAGAAGGAATGACTTCATAAGTGATAGGTTCAATTTCATTGAGTTGTTCAGTTAGATAGAAAAGATCAGACATAGAGCATGATTCAGTTGTTAGGTTTGCAAAGTTTTCAAAATCATCAGAGATTGTTCTCTCAGATATTTTAGGAATAGGGGGAGAAATTTGATCAGGATGGATAATGGGTGAGTCATGAAGAGTGTTTTCTTTGTTAAAGAAGGTAAAGTGAAATTGGTGTCAAAAGTTGATAAATGATAAGTATGTGTAAGTAATTGAGACGAGGTTAATGGAGATGTAGAGGTGTGTATTGGTTCTGATGGAATGAAGGTAGTAAGAGATGGAATAGGATTTGAAGCAATAAGAATCTCTGTTGAAGGTTGAGATGAGACATTTTGAGGTAACGATGAGACATGTGGGGAGGAGAAGGTAGAGATGGGTTGAGATGGTACGGGTGTAGAGTGTAAGTACAAAGTGCGCCTAAGAGGGGGGGGGGGGGGGGGGGTGAATTAGGTACTTTAAAAAAAATTCTGGTTTTAGTGATGATGGATATTATTTTTCTGGATTACGGTGAGTTTATGAAAGAGTAAAGTGCAGAAAAATAAAGAGACACAATCGATATATACTGGTTCCCCTCACAGTCCGAGAGTACTTCAGTCCCCTTTCAACATGAAAGAGATTTCCTTATTATTGCAAACTTAAACAAGAACTACCCAAAACCAAGAACAATCCTCTTAGACCAAGAACAATCCTCTTGTATTTTCACTATGTCAACAATGAGAACAATCCTCTCAAAGTGACTTCACTTGTATCAAACAATCCTGGAAATATAAGATTTATAAAACCACTTAAACTTATTTCTAACAATCCTGAAAAATAAGCAAGTATATAGCAATATTTGATTTGAGTGAGTGTGAGTAGCAATGATCACTTTGAGTGATTTAATCAATGATTTGATCTTTTCTTAAAATGATAATAGTATACAATGACTCAAGATATATAATGCTCAAAGTTTTCTGGTTAACAATATGTGAAAGTGTGCAGAAAACTTGCGTATGAAAATGTATAGCAGCTTGAGTTTGATTTTTGAAAATTTAGAAAATATAATTAGAAGAGGTGTTGGAATGATTTTGAAAATGAGTATTTATATGTTCATAGCACCTTTTTGAAACAACATAAAATTATGGAGATGAATCATGAAAAATTTCCAAGATTGAGTGAAAGGTTTCCATGAAATGGTGTTATGAACAGGCATGTGCAAAGCTGTTGTTTTTCAAAATCTTTCAACATGCAATCAATTGCATCCTTTGTGTAAATCGATTGCATGGGGTTTCAACAGCTAGAAATTCAAAAGTTTTGAGTGTGCAATCAATTTCACAAGAGTGTAAATCGATTGCATGTGAAGTCAGTAGCAAAAATTGATTGAGTGCAATCGATTGCATAAACATGCAAATCGATTACACTTAGGAACAATAACAAAAGATTTGAAAAATTGAAGCATGCAATCGATTGCACTAATATGCAAATCGATTGCACTCAAGTGAAAAATGATTTTTAGCTTAGGAAAAAACTTGAGTAAAGGATTTGGACAATATAAAACATTTCTTTTGACCATTGAGCATCTATGTCTTAAGTTCAAAGTAAGTATTATCATTACACCTTGAAATTTCACTAAGTGCTTGAACCAATGACTTTATCCATATATGCTTTTATCTTGATCAATAATATTTACCTTATTTATCAATCATGGTTTGTCTTCATCAAAACAAAAGTGCATTTGAGAAGCTTGAATTTACATTCTTCCCCTTTTTGATGATGGCAAACGATCTTGCTTGATGCATTGTAATTTCTGGAAAGAGCTTCTCCCCCTAAGATGCATAACTCTCTCTTTGTATGAGAAGGTTGGAATCCTTTGAATTTGTTCATATTGGTTGAAGAGTACCTTAAAAATTTAAGACAAGGAAATATACAAGCATAAAGTACCACATCCTTCTCCCCCTTTGACATTATAAAAAAGAAGGGAAATATGCAAAAAAATAGACAGTAATAAAGCAATATTGAAGGGAAAACTTAATTAATCATGCATCACAAATAGTCTAATGATTACAAAGAAATTTAACAACAAACAAGACTGAGCATAACTGAACAAGGACATAACAGAAAACAATAGACATAATAAAGTTGGACAGAACTTTATGGTTGATTCATGTCCCGGTTTTTATAGAACCAAGATCCTTGATTTGGAAATTGTTGTTCTAGAGGAGGTTATGTGTAATATTGTGGAGGTGCAGCTGGATTATTTGGGTCATATGGTGGAATGTGAAGATGAGAGTAAAGGTAATAAAATTGTTGATTCACATCTGTGCGGAAGTCATTAATCTGGGTTCTTGTAGAATCGTTGATAGCATTCCATTGGTTGTTGATGTTGGTATTTATGGAAGCAAATTATTGAGACATGAAATCCATAAGATCTTGATTGGTTGGACCAGAGGGAGCAGTAGGTGGAGGAGGTACAACTTCACCACCTTCAACTTCTTGATCGTTCCCTTCATCACCAACCATATCTTCACCAATGTAAGTTATAGTTTTTGTTTGCGGATTATAATGAACACCCATTCTTGAGTCAACATTCTTGATTAAAATCTTATGCGGATTTGGATCCATATTAACTTTCTCAAACCCAGCAAAATCAACTCCAAATTCTTCCATAATTAATGTAACAAAGTAAGCATATGGTAGAAATTTCGATTTTGCATCAACTCTCAGCATATGAACCATTATGAGCCTTGCCCAATTAACACTCATTCCTTTCTTTCTTGCATAGATCAGCTGCATTTCCAGGTCAGTCACGGTGCAGTGGTTTCCAGCCCATGGAAACATAATATAAACCATAAAGTAATGAAATAGTCGATCGTCTATATAAAAGTTACCTGCACTCCATGAGTCTCTAGAGGGAATCACTCCGCCTAGACCACAAATCCTTTTGGCACGGAATTCAACTTTTCTTAATCTCCCAATGCTGTAATAAAATTCCTTTTTCCTGTAGTCATCCCATGCTTCATTTTCAGGGTCGTACAAAGAGCTTCCGGTGTAGGGAATATGAAGAATCTCACCAACAATCTCAGGGGTTAGAGAGATTCGAGTACCCAACACATATGTCACTATCTTTCCTTTGTGGGGAGTTAAATTGCTGAAAAATACTCTTACCAGATCCGGATAATATGGACCAAATGATGAAATTAATGGTTCTAGTCCATAAGCAGTTAAATCATTTTGAAAAGAGAAACATTCCTGGGGAAAGGATGATAGCAGACCATATTTAGGATTGGACACTATCTTTCTTTGAAAATCCTTTGTGAATCTTGCTTCTTGTTCTTCGGTGAGAGATGAAATTAATGGATTCTCAGAGGATGAACCAACCTTTTTCTTCCCTTTATCTGAGGCTGACACCTTTCGCTTTTTCCTTGAAGCCATGGGTAAGGTATTTTTAGGGTTTTGAAGGTTTTAGGTTTTTTGAGGGAAGGATGTTTGATGAGCTGAAGTTTGGATATGATTTATGAGTAGATAGAAATAAGTGGGTTGTATTATATGTAATGAATTTTAATTGGCTTGGGAATATGAGAGAGAGAGAGGAATTCTGACCAACAAATATTTCTGTCATAAAAGCATGTTACAGTGGGTGCAATTTATTTGCATACAGATGCAATTGATTTGCACGTAAAACAGAAGCAAAATAAAATTGAAACGCACAGAGCCCAATCGATTTGCACTTATGGTGCAATGGATTTGCACTGAAATAGAAAGGTCAAAATTAAAAACACTCAGTAAGCAATCGACTTACACTATTGTGCAATCGATTTGCATCAATCAAAAATGACCAAAAACATATTTTTCTTAAACTTAAACACCACTTAACATATATATATATATATATATATATATATATATATATATATATATATATATATATATATATATATATATATATATATATATATATATATATATATATATATATATATATATATATATATATATATATATATATATATATATATATATATATATATATATATATATATATATATATATATATATATATATATATATACACATATAGCACGTTTAAAACAAATATTTAAAATCATAACAAGGATAGAAAGCACCTTATATGTCGTGTTCATCAAGAATTCCAAGCTCTCGTCGAATCTTGTAAAACGGTTCTCTTACCAAAGGTTTAGTGAAGATATCGACAAGTTGATTATGAGTATCTATAAATGTCACCTCGACATCTCCTTGAAGTACATAATCACGAAGGAAATGATGTCGTATCTCTATGTGTTTGGTTCTTGAATGCATGACCGAATTCTTTGTAATGTTTATTAAACTTGTATTGTTGCATCGTAGAGGAATGCATCCTAGATCGAGTCCATAGTCACGAAGTTGTTATTTGAGCCACAAAATTTGAGCGCAACTACTACCCGCTGCAATATATTCTGCTTCGGCCGTGCTAAGAGAAACGCACGCTTGTTTCTTGCAGGCCCATGATACTAATGCATTTCCAAGGATGTGACAAGTACCACTTGTGCTTTTCCTATAAGTTTTACAACCTGCATAATCCGCGTCAGAATAATCAACTAAGTTGCAAACACTACCTTTAGGATACCATAATCCGACATTTGTTGTCCCTTTGAGATACTTCATGATCCTTTTCATCGTCGTGAGATGAGATTCCTTTGGATTTTCTTGAAAGCGAGCACATAGACAAACACTAAACATCATGTCAGGACGGCTTGCCGTCAAATATAATAAAGAGCCAATCATACCTCGATACTTTGTAATGTCGATGGAAGCACCTGATTCATCTTGATCAACATATATACCAGAACCCATTGGTGTAGACATTGCCTTATAATTATCCATGTCAAATCTTTTCAAGATCTCCTTGCAATACTTGGATTGGTTGATGAAGATGCCATCTTTTAATTGTTTAATTTGAAGTCCAAGAAAATAATTCAGTTTACCCATCATGGACATCTCAAATTCTCCTTGCATCATTGCTGAAAATTCTTCACACATTTCTTGGTTTGAAGATCCAAAAATGATATCGTCAACATAGACTTGAGCTAGCAAAGTGTCATCTTTGATTTTCTTGATAAACAAAGTCTTGTCAAATTTACCCTTTTCAAAACCTTTTTCGCATAAGAAGTTGCTTAACCGATCATACCATGCCCTTGGTGCTTGTTTCAACCCATAGAGAGATTTTCTCAATTTAAATACATGAGATGGATTCTTTAAATCTTCTAACCCAGGGGGTTGCTTAATGTAGACTTCTTCATTGATATATCCATTCAAGAATGCGCTTTTGACTTCCATTTGGAAAAGCTGAAAATTTAATGAGCAAGCATATGCAAGTAAGAGACGAATAGCTTCTAACCTTGCAACCAGAGCGAAAGTTTCTTCGAAATCTATTCCTTCTTCTTTATTGTAGCCTTGTGCTACCAACCTTGCTTTGTTCTGAACAATTATTCCATTTTCATCAAGTTTATTTTTAAACACCCATCTTGTTCCAGTAATGTGTTTGTTGCTTGGCCTAGGGACAAGTTCCCAAACTTGATTCCTTTCAAATTGATTTAATTCTTCTTGCATAGCAATAATCCATTGGTCATCGCCAAAGGCTTCATCAACTTTGGAAGGTTCAATTTGAGAGACAAACGCCATGTTTAGGAAAGCATCTTTGAGATTTAGTCTTGTTGTCACACCTTGACTTATATCACCAATTACTTTATCGATAGGATGATCTCTATGAGTTCTCCATTCTTTTGGTAGATCATTGAGATTTGATTCTTGTTGGGATGATTCTTCGTGTTGAATTGGTTGACCTTTGGAAGTATTTTCTTGAGGTCCTTCTAGTATTTCATCATCATCATCACAAATAATATTATCCTCCTTGGAAGGGTTAGTTTCATCAAAGGATACATGCATTGATTCTTCAATTGTTAAAGTTCTTTTGTTATATATTCTATATGCCTTACTAGAAAGAGAGTAGCCAAGAAAAATACCTTCATCGGATTTTTCATCAAACTTACCAAGGTTATCTTTGTCGTTGTTTAAGACAAAGCATTTGCATCCGAAAATGTGAAAGAAAGCAATGTTTGGTTTCCTCCCTTTGAAGAGTTCATATGGAGTTTTCTCCAAGATCGGTCTTATGTTAATTCTATTGCTAACAAAACATGTCGTGTTCACCGTATCCGCCCAAAAATATTTTGGAAGATTTGAATCGCTAAGCATCGTTCTTTTAAGTTCTACAAGAGACCTATTCTTTCTTTCTACCACTCCATTTTGTTGAGGAGTCCTTGGTTCCGAGAAGTTGTGAGATATTCCATGTTCTCCACAAAATTCTTCAAATAGAGTATTTTGAATTCTCCTCCATGATCACTTCTTATGGAGGCAATTGTTAGAGACTTCTCATTTTGAATTTGTTTAGCATACTTCTTGAACGCCTTGAATGCATCACTTTTCTGCACTAAAAAGAATGTCCAAGTATATCTAGAGAAATCGTCAACAATAACCAAAGCATATACATTACCTCTGAAACTTCTTGTTCTTGATGGACCAAATAAGTCCATATGTAACAATTGTAGTGGCCTTGTAGTAGACACCACATTCTTAGATTTGAAAGTTGATTTTGTTTGTTTCCCTTTTTGACAAGCATCACAAAGTCTATCTTTGACGAAATTTCTCTTAGGAAACCCAATGACAAGATCATGCTTGATTAGTTTACTCAAGTGTTCCATGTGAATATGAGCAATTCTTTTGTGCCACAGCCATGAATCATCGTTGTTCGCCACGAGACATTTTACCTTCAAAGATGGATCATCAAGGGAAATCATGAATATATTATTGATTCTTTTACCTTTAAGTATAACCTCATGTGTGACTTCGTCTTCTATCAAGAATTCATCCTTGGTGAACTTGATCTTGAAGCCTTTGCCACAAAGTTGGCTAATACTAAGAAGATTGTGCTTTAGTACTTCAACATAAATAACATCTTCAATGGATGTGAAAGGTGGAGCACCAACTTTGCCTTTGCCAAGAATTCTTCCCTTATTATTGTCTCCATAAGTGACAAAACCCTTGGCCTTTAGAACTAGATTTAAAAATTGGTTTATGTCTCCCGTCATATGCTTTGAACAACCACTATCAAGATACCAAATATTGCATGTGGCTTTCAAGAATACCTGCAAAATAAATTAGGCTTTGTTAGGTACCCAAGTTGCTTTGGGTCCTTCATAATTAGTGCCTTTCTTTACCCACACATAATGCCCACTTGCCACACTAAAGTTTCTAACATAGCAAGCATTAGGTGTATGGCCTTTAATACCACAATAAAAACAAGTAGGTTCAAAGTTACTTCTATATCTAGAAGGATAGGATTTCTTCTTAGGAAATGTTTTCTTTTTAGGATAGTGATGAACTATTTTAGATTTGTTCATTTTCTCTTTGGATGATTGATTACTAGCCTTAACAAAGATGGTTTTATTAGAACTTGGTTTTGAAAACTTTGAATATCCAAGTCCACTTTTATCATTGGAGTATCTTTGTTGGCTAAGAACACCTTCCAATCCAATTTGACCTTTTTCATATCTTTCAATGACTCTTTTTAATTGGACAATTTGGAAAGAGAGTGATTCATAATTTTTGCATACAAAATTCTGTTTTTGTTCATCACTTAATTTTTGTTTTTCTTCTTTGAAATCTTTTTCCATAGATTCACATTTTTCTTCTAAAGATGAAATTTGTTTCTTTTGAGATGAAATAGTTTTATACAGAATTTTGCATTCATTTAATATTTCATCTATAGCACCTTGTGCATCACTATCAAAAATAGAAAATTCATTACTAATCTCATTGTCTTCATCATCGGAATGATGTGAGGCCATCAATGCTAGATTTGCACTTTCATCACTATCGGAATCGGATGAGGAACTTATTTTATTATCCTCTCATGCAACATAGGCCTTTTTGTTCTTGAATCCCTTTTTTCTTTTGTAGCCACCTTTCTTGGAGAGTTTCGGACAATCCGGCTTGATATGAACTTGCTTACCACATTCATAACATGTGACTTCTTGTGTTGATGTGGAAGCTTCCTTTTTCTTGAATTGTTTCTTTCCTTTTGAATGAGAAAAGGATTTTTAATTTCTACCAAAGAACTTACTAAGCCTTTTAACAAGAAGCATGAAATTTTCATCTTCTTCCGGATTGTATTCCTTTTCAACTTCCTTGGAATCTATCTTTAAAGCAATATTCTTGGATTTCTTCTCTTGATTTTCATGTTTTTCAAGTCTTCCGAGTTCCGTTTCATATTCTTGAAGTTTCCCAAACAATGTTGAGGACGTCATGGAGGAGAGACTTTTCTTTTCTGAAATTGTCGTTACCTTTGGTTGCCATTCCCTAGTTAAGGACCTAAGTACTTTTAGATTTAGTTCATCATTTGTCAAAGTCTTACCAAGAGCACTTAGATGATTTGTCAAGTGCACGAATCTCTTTTGTAGGTCAAGAATGGTTTCTCCGAGATGCATTCGAAATAATTCGTATTCTTGACTCAGGGTATTTAGTCTTGACCTTTTAACTTCAATAGTTCCTTCATGAGTTTGTACCAAGGTATCCCATATTTCTTTCATTGTTTTGCATGCCGAGACACGGAAGAATTCATCCATGCTAAGTTCGCCTTGAAGAAGGTTTATTGCCTTTTTATCATATAGAACCTTCTTCTTATCATATTCGTCCCATGCAGTTTTAGGCTCTGATGAGCCAACACCATTGATTACCGTTATAGGGATAAATGGACCATTCTCGATGGCATCCCATATTTCTTCTCTTTGTGCTTCTAGATGTGCCTTCATGCATATTTTCTAGAAGTCAAAATATTCACCACAAAATAGAGGAGGCTTGTTGTTACTACCACCATCTCTGAAAATGGGGTTTTGATTTGCGGAAGCCATTTTGGATCTTTTAGGAACAGGTTACCTATAACCTGCTCTGATGCCAATTGTAAGTACGAAGTGCGCCTAAGAGGGGGGGGGGGGGGGGGGGGTGAATTAGGTACTTTAAAAAAAATTGGTTTTAGTGATGATGGATATTATTTTTCTAGATTATGGTGAGTTTATGAAAGAGTAAAGTGCAGAAAAATAAAGAGACACAAGCGATATATCCTGGTTCCCCTCACAGTCCGAGAGTACTCCAGTACCCTTTCAGCATGAAAGAGATTTCCTTATTGTGGAAAACTTAAACAAGAACTACCTAAAACCAAGAACAATCCTCTTGGATTTTCACTATGTCAACAATGAGAACAATCCTCTCAAAGTGACTTCACTTGTATCCAACAATCCTAGAAATACAAGATTTATAAAACCACTTAAACTTATTTCCAACAATCCTGAAAAATAAGCAAGTATATAGAAATATTTGATTTAAGTGAGTTTGAGTAGAAATGATCACTTTGAGTGATTTAATCAATGAATTGATCTTCTCTTCCAATGATAATAGTATATAATGACTCAAGATATATAATGCTCAAAGTTTTCTGGTTAACAATATGTGAAAGTGTGCAGAAAACTTGTGTATGAAAATGTATAGCAGCTTGAGTTTGACTTTTGAAAATTCAGAAAATATAATTGGAAGAGGTGTTGAAATGATTTTGAAAATGAGTATTTATATGTTCATAGCACCTTTTTTAAACAACATAAAGTTCTGGAGATGAATCATGAACAATTGCCAAGATTGAGTGAAATGTTTCCATGAAATGGTGTTATGAACAGGCATGTGCAAAGCTGCTGTTTTTCAAAATCGTGCAGCATGCAATCGATTGCATCCTTTGTGTAAATCGATTGTATGAGGTTTCAACAGCTAGAAATTCAAAAGTTTTGAGTGTGCAATCGATTGCATGAGAGTGTAAATCGATTGCATGTGAAGTCAGTAGCAAAAATTGATTGAGTGCAATCGATTGCATAAACATGCAAATCGATTACACTTAGAAACAATAGCAAAAGATTTGAAAAATTGAAGCATGCAATCGATTGCACTAATATACAAATCGATTGCACTCAAGTGAAAAATGATTTTTAGCTTAGGAAAAAACTTGAGTAAAGGATTTGGACAATATAAAACATTTCTTTTGACCATTGAGCATCTATGTCTTAAGTCAAAGTAAGTATTATCATTATACCTTAAAATTTCGCTAAGTGCTTGAACCAATGACTTTATCCACATATGCTTTTATCTTGATCAATAATCTTTGCCTTCTTTGTCAATCATGGTTTGTCTTCATCAAAACAAAAGTGAATTTGAGAAGCTTGATTTTACATAGAGATGAATAGAAGTAAGTTGGAAATGTGTGTGGTTGATGAGGTTGCAAGGTCAGAATTGGTTGTGATGTTTTAAGTAGAAGCAATTGTTATTTCAGGTACAATTGTAGATATAATTTTGGAAACAAAAATTTTGGTAGTTAAGGGAACATGATCATAAATAGGAATAATTATGGTAGATAGTGGAAGAGGACTAATTTGTGAAGTGAAGGTAATGGATGAGCATTCATTAACAAAATTAGATGTACACAAAGAAATAGTGACATATGTAGCAGTAGCAAGCTTATTTGTTGTTTCTGAATAAGAAGCTAGGGTTTCAGTCTTAGAAGTTTTTGACTTCTTCTTCTTCTTTTCAGGTTCAGAAGCTTTTGAAATCTTCTTTCTTTTACCTTTAGAAGAGTCAACATACTCTTGAGCAGGAGGTAAATCAGAATAGTTGAAACTAGACATATCATGTCCTTCTGCTTCCATCATTTTTACATATATAGCAATCCTAGACATGTTATCTCCCTTGGTAAACAAAGGGTAGTCATTCATATGAATTCTTGTGATTTTGATACTTTCAGAGGGAACAAGTAGAGGTTTATCAACGACTTCCTCTATCAGCCTCATATTTTTCAGAGTCTGTCCATTGAAGGAATCTCCAAGACTAGAAGCCACATCCTCTATAAACTTAGCTTCTTCTACCATAGTTTTCACCAAGCCACTTTCTACCAGAATGTCAGTGATAAGATGTCCAAAAGGAATATAGTTGGAAACCTTCTTTTTGGGATCATCAGTGGTTCTGGTTTTTGAAATAGAGTCTCTCAAATAATGAAACAGAAGAGCTGGAAGACATATCTTCTGATGAGTCGTCAAATAGTACAACATACTTTTGATTGACGTTGAAGTAGTCAGAAGAACTGGACGGAGGTATGCAGTTGATACAATTTAGAATGATTTTATGCCAGATTCTAAGTTTGTCACATAGATCTTTACTTTTATACTCATTTTTCTCAGGAGAGTAGTTCTTAAAGAGGGCTTTGTTAATCGTCTCCTTTACAAATGTGATTTTTCTATTCATATTATAAATTCGTTTTCCTTTAAGATAACGTATGCCTAGAAGATCAACAATAGACTTTTCAGTAATGGCAATTTTCAGACCCAACACATGAGCAACTACATGAAGATTGTCACAATCTGCTTGAATCCAGAAATCCTTAACCAAAGAATCATAAACACGACCATGAAGATGCATTAAATAGTGCTCCCATCCTTGAGCATTCAAGTCATCAATTAGGTTTGCACCATTTGCAAAAAGGTTATTGAAGTCCACCATATATTCACGAAGAACGTTTAACTCATGTGGTTTTAGATTACAGTGAATTTGAACTGATTTCTGTGTTATGTGGTGTTTATCAATAATTGATAGAGAAGATGAACCAGTTACCATAGGGTAAGAAGAAATGGTTGGAATAGTTTAAGAAGACGGCCTAGAAGGATTTAGGGCTTATTCCAATTCTTGGTCAAACTGAACATCTTCTTGCTGTTGAGCATTCATCATGTTGAAGATGATGAAGGTTGTTGACGAGGGTGATGATTTTTAGTGAAAAGCTTTGATGAAGATGATGAGCATAAAGAACTTGTTGAACGATTGAGATAAAAAGAGGGTTTAGGGTTTCTAAAGTGTGGAAGTGAAGTGAACGTGTGTGATTTATAGTGTTTGAGAAGTGAGAGAATATAAAAAAAACTGAATTTTAATTAGACATAATAATTAGGAGCATTAAATGAAAGTAATGATTATGATATCAATCAAATTCCAAGAAATACGCACACTTCTCATTGCATAGCTTAGGTAGCGTGTGATGATTAAGCATAACCAAGGGTTACACATGTTAATCAATATATCTAACTAAGTAACACATTTAATATCCTCAGAGTTATAGAAAACCAAAAGATTTCCATCTAATCAGAGACATTTATGACTGAAACATCTTATGATTACTGAGATTCTGAAAGAATTAGCAATAACAAGATTTAAAGAAGGTATAAACATTACTCATAGAAGTCTGATAGATAATCTTCAAAATCCGGACTTTATTCAGAAGATGAGCTGGCATAAGCAAAATCATTGAAGCTCATAAGCGTTTCTTCAAAATATTTAAGGTTTTGTCTTGTTCTGACATTAACATCTTGGATTATACAACTTTCCGAGTGAATAATTTTCTTTTCTGGTTGCTTCTGACACTAGTCATGTTTCCAGATTTAAGTTCCAAATCTTGGAACAATGCCTTTCGCCCGTCATGTGTCGCGAGCATACACTGTCCAGGTACCATGACTGGTGTTTCAATGGTTCCATTAAGGAGATATAAAATTTAGATTATCTGATCCTTAGGTATCCACTTTATGGGTCCTCTTTTGTCAGAAATTCCAGAGGTTCTGACCCATTTGGATTTTCGTGCAACAGAATAATCATGTGAAATTTGTGCATGATACTTTGGTTTAAAAATTTTCTTCTGTGTCTCTGCTCATGCTACAGAAGTATCAGAACCTTCTTGTTCTGGACATTTCAAATCTGTGCCAGCAGGCATGAAATGTTCAGAAAGAGGATTTGGTTTGACATTCAGTCTTATAAATTTTATTTGATGGTCTCGAATACCCCAAGCCTCTGCTTCCATTTCTACTAACACCATAGATCATTGAATCCATTTTGCTTCTATCTATGCTTTTAGCAAGGAAGTGCTGAAAAGCTCAATCATATCTGATTACTTTGTCAGTAACAGATGTGTTAGAGAGAATCTCTTCTTCTAGTCTAGTCACTTTACTTTTCAGAGCAATGTTTGATTTTTGTAAAACAAATAGTTTTTCATTTAAAACAGAAATACTTTGCTCATCTATAGTCGTGTTCTCTGAAGTAGCCACAACACTCTTTTTCAATATTTTGTGTTTACTTAGAAGAGATTGATACATTTTCATTAATTCATTTAAGCCAATTTCAAGTTCAAAACGAGATAAAGAAGAAAGTACCTCTTTGCCGTCATCAGAGTCTGAGTCATAATTAATTGTCAGTTTGTCTTCTGATGCTGTTTCTCCCCTGTTGGTCCTAGCCATGAATGCCATGTTTGCCTGTTCTTCATTAGAATCTTCATCTTCATCTTCTGAATCATCCCATGTTGCCATGAGACCCTTCTTAGCTTTGTAAGTCTTTTTAGGCTTTTTGTCTTTCTTAAGCTTCAGACAATCATTTTTGTAATGTTCAGGATCGTTGCATTCAAAACAAGTGACTTCTTTTCCAGAAGCATTTCTCTGACCAGAAGTGGATTCACCTCTTCCATAAGTCTTTCTCTGACCTCTGAACTTGCTTTGTCTGTGCTTCCAGATTTGACTTATTCTTCTGGATATTAAGGAGAGTTCATCTGAATCTTCTTCAGATTCTTCCTTAACTTGGTAAGCCTTGGGTTTCCCAGAAGTAGACTTTAGAGCAACTTATTTTACCCTCTTATGAGGTTCATCTTGTTCCAGCTCTATTTCATAACTTCTTAAAGAGCTAATCATCTCCTCAAGATAGGTGTTGTTCAAATCCTTTGCCAATTTTAAGGCAGTTACCATTGGTCTCCATTTAACAGGCATACTTCTGATAATCTTTTTAACGTGATCTATGGTGGAGTAACCTTTGCTCAGAACCTTAAGTCCTTCCACAAGAGTATGAAATCTTGAAAACATTGTTTCCACATATTCGTCGTCTTCCATCTTGAAGGCTTCATACTTTTGAATTAAGTCCAGAGCCTTGTTTCTTTTACCTGTGAGTTGCATTCATGTGTCATCTGAAGAGAATCAAAAATAGACTTTGCAGTCTCTCTATCTGTGATTTTATCATATTCATTATATGAGATAACACTTAGAAGAATGGTTCTTGCTTTGTAGTGATTTCTGCATACTTTCTTTTGTGCTTCTCTCATTGCACTTCTTGCAATCTTATGACCTTTATCATCTACTGGGTGAGTGTAGCCATCAACTACTAAGTCCCATAGATTCAAGTCATATGCTAGAAAGTAACTTTCTATTCTATCCTTCCAATAGTCAAATTTCTCCCCATTAAACATAGGAGGTTTTAAACTATAGTGATCTCTATCATTATCCCAATTATCAATAGTGGAAGTAGATGTAGCCATTAGTTTTCACACACACTGGATCGGTACTGAACACTGTTAAATGTTAATAAAAATTCAAACTTTTTATCTTCTCAGAACGGGAGCTCTGATACCAATTGAAGGTGTGAAAAACACAAGAAAGAGGGGGTTTGAATTGGGTTTTTAAAATAAAACTATTCTTTTAAAAATATTCCCCTTTAAGTTAAAATATTTTTTCCTTCACTCTTGATAATAACAATAAATAAGAACAGGAAGTAAAGAATAAAGTATGTTTATACTAGTTCACCTAAAATTATCAAGCTAGTCTAGTCCATCCGCCAAGGTGATTTCTCCTCACTCTATCGATGACTTAATTCACTATAACCAAATTAATTACAATCTGCACAAGATACCCGCAAGTGACTAACAACCTCTAGACTCGCAAGCCCTAGACTTCTTAAGGATTCAGACCTACCTGATCCCTTATGGAATATCAATTAATAATCAACTTGATTATTACAATGCACAAGCTACCCGCAAGTGACTAACAACTTCTAAATCTTGAAAGCTCTAGACTTCTTAAGGATTTAGACCTACCCGGTCCCTTAAGCAATATCAAACAAATGTTTGAATACAAGTTTTGTTTACAAGAGTATTGCTTCTAATAAGCTGAGTATGTAAATTATTTTATGAACAGTGACTTAAGAATGTGAAAGAAATGAACAACGTTTATGCGTGAACATTCAGTAGTTGGTCACTTTCTTTCTTAGTCTTTAAGCCTTTATATAACCATTAACATAATGTATCCATTGAGGGATACTCTTGGAATTTCCAGAAACAATGGCAGCTTGAACAGTAACATGGGGGACAAGATTGTGCGACACGTCCGTCCTTTCATGGTAGTGGAATGAAACGTTGATTGTACCATGTACTATTTGTACCATGTTAACATTATCTTATTTCCTTCTGCACTTCAGAGGCTTCTGCGAGCATGAGTGTAGAAGCGAGAACATAACATCAACTCATCAGAACTTCAAGTCTTCAGAGTCTTCAGAACTGCGTCTGTAGAGTCTTCAACACTTGGTTATGAGAACCTTTTCTTTTAACCTTGGGTATTTATAACTTCAAGTATTTAGAATCTTTAAACCTTCTGTCTTTTAGAGTCTTCAACACTTGGTCTTCAGAACCCTTATCTTTAGAACTTCATAAATAGAAACACAAGCTTTCAGTATCTGGACTTCAATAGAAACTTTGTCTTCAGATCTTCTAAATTTGTTTCTTTGGAACAATTTGTCTTTAGAAGCTTGAGTCTTCAGCATTTGAATGTAAGTAGAGACTTCTGTCTTCAGATCTTTTGACTGGTTTCTTTAGACAAATATCAAAGTCTACACTTCACAGCTTTCTGGAGTGTTTTGCTACTGTTCAATAGAACTTATGAAGCGTAGAAGCGGAATAAATTATCTTCTAATGTCTTGGCCACGCCATCCATCAGAAGCAGAACCTGTTTGTTAAGTACTCAACAATAACAAACACTAGTACAACAAAATTATTCATACAATCATACTCATTTGTTATCATCAAAACTCATAGATAATATTGCAGAACCAAATATTGCTCTTACAATCTCCCCCTTTTTGGTGATGACAAAACTATGTATTTTGATGAAACAATTTTGTACATATAATCATAATT
This sequence comes from Vicia faba, assembly GCA_948472305.1. NCBI lineage: Eukaryota > Viridiplantae > Streptophyta > Magnoliopsida > Fabales > Fabaceae > Vicia > Vicia faba. The sequence continues at coordinate 65,478 of CATIWC010000669.1, forward strand.
AGTGAAATTTAGAAGGGTAAGAAATACTTATCCTTTTTCTGATACCCCCCTGAGTCAATGACTTGATAAAGATCGAATATTCTGACTCTGAACCATTTGTGTAAAAACTCCCCTGGTTCCAATAGATCAGATATCGAGATCTTGAGAGTCTTGACTTTGGATGGAAATAGACAAATTGAGATCTTGATTTCACATAACTTCTTTATTGAATCTTTGAAACTTTAATCTGATTAAGAAATCTTCCAAATTCTCAATAGATTCTCAATTTTGGAGTCTGATTTCAGGGTTCACTTCTTGAAGTCTGATTATGAATTGAAAAATATCTTAAGAGTATGAAGCCAGCAAAATAGGCATAAGCTTTGAATAATGCTTTCAGATCTTTGTCTTTTAATCAGAGTTCTAATTTCCTGAAACAGAAAAACAATTCTAACCGAAACAGAAATTTAACTTGGTTAGAATGTAAGTAGTTCTTTTTAGAGAATATTTTCCAGGACTTGATTATTGAAATCAAAATTGCGTTCATTTAAATTACTCCCCATTTTTGTCATAATAAAAAAGGTTATTATGTGTGAAATACATAAAAACTAGAAGAAACAATCAAGAAAAGATAAGAAGTTTCATTGATGTGTCAAAAGAAAACTTCATCAAATTTAAATGGTCACATGATAGGTAAGTTAAAAGAAGTAGAACAAACCAAAATCCAAAAAGAAAAATCTTGTAGACATCAAATAAGTATGGTCTTATGATCTTAAAATAAACAGGAAAAATCCTAGAGCCTAAGGTTCAGAAGTTACAGGAGCAGACGATGAGGGTTCAGATATTTTTGCCAAAATCATCTTGAGCGTAGTTTGAACAGATTCATTGACTTTGTCCTAAGATTTGAAGTTTCCCCTGAACATTTTATGCTCTTCCCTTATTTCATTAATGGTTGTCTTCAGATTGCAGTCAGACTCATAGTTGGAAATCGTCAATGCTTGCTGCTTACCCTTTTCGCAGCAGCCTTTGCAGCTTCTGCAGCCAATCTGGCTTCCTCAGCTTTTCTGGCTTCTTTAACCTCTTTTAGAACTCTAGCTTCTTCCTCTCTTTGTTTTGTAGCAATTAGTTCAGTATATCTAGCTTTTTCTCGTGTTTCTTTTCTTTCTATAACCATCTCAACATCCTCAATTTTGGATGTTTCAACATCTCTTTGTCGGCGAAATGGACGTATTAGTTATCATCGACAACTTGGTCGGTCATAACAATCAAATGGTTGATGAAGATTTGCTTTGGTCTTGAGAGGAAGACGTGGAAGCTGGATTACCACAGTCGGCGCCACTAATCGTACCTGATCAGAAGGGATTATCAAGGCTTGTGAGCTTCAAGTCGAGCAGTGGTTGAATGTGAAGTGGGGAGGGTACCTGCAAGATACTCCGATACCAAAGTAAGGTTCATAATAAGTTCAAGTAAGTATGATAGTATGAGTGAATGAATGAATATCTCACCCTCTCAAGTGAGAGGGTATTTAATCCCCCAGCACTGGGCCAAGGTCCCCATTGTTAGGATGACCAAGGAGGCCCAAAATGGAGACTTTTAGGTTCTACATGTGCAGTGGAGGCCAGCACATGGTCCCTGCTGTACCCCAAAATTTTCTCTCTCTTTTCTCAAGACATTTCTCAGCAAAGATCTCAAAAGCTCAAGGATTCTCAAGGGTTGATCAGACAAGCTCACCTCCTAAACACTGATTCCACAAATTAGGGTTTTGGTTTTCACAAGGAAAGTTGGAATTTTAATACCTAGAGGGACTTTAATGGTTCATTATAGGTCTTCAAGAATGCTCATACCAAGTTTCAAGTCTTGCACCACAAATTTGCTCAGTCAATTGCCCAGATGACTGAAAATTAGTTGTATTGGGTAAAAAGTCAACCATGATCAACATACAGTCAAAATTAATGATTTCTGGACAACATCAACATTTTGAAGTCATATTCATCAATTGACCAAGGTTTGATCATAATTCCTCAAGAAAAGCATTCAAATCATCAAAGGGGCAAAATTGTCAAAATTAGAGTTTTGACTGAGAATGACTGATCAATGAATTTTGACTTAGTACATGACCTAATGGATTGAAGCATGATCTCAAGGACTCAAACATAATATATTGACCTAATTTAATGGCTAAAATCATTTCTCAAGATCAATGGATTGATAGTTAAATTTGATCAACTGATGAAAAGTCAACTGACACACAAAAAGTTAAACTTTGACTTTTTGATCAACATTGAATTTCAAATATCATGATTCATCAAGACCTTCAAAAATATCAAACTTGATCATCAAGAATCAATAAAGTCAAGAAAAGTCAACAAAAGTCATGATTTTCAATACTTAGAAAAATTCTAAGCATTTTTTACCTTGATAATTTCCCTACTTCATGACAATTTTTCACCAAGATGCAAGATGATTAGAGGAAAACTTTCAACATGTAAGTTGTAGATCTTTATGAATTATACAACTTTGTCCCTTAGGGTTGATGTCCAAAAAATGCTTAGATAATGAGATATAGGCCCATGAAGTCATGACTTTTTATCAAAAACACTTAGTCAAATTTTCATCAAGTTAGGCAGATTTTTTGTCCCAAATTCTTGGAATTTTTTCACTAATTTCCAAATTGATTTAGCTAAAGTGGTCAACATGAAGGTTGTAGACAATGTTTCAAGCTTTCAAAAATGTCCAAGAACTTTAAGAGATCATGCTTTAGCTAGGAGAATCAAAGAGAAGAAGTTGAGCATCCATTCTTGAATTTTAGGTCATTTTGTGATGAACCTTATGATCCAATCTTCAAGAATGATGTATAATCTTGCTTTGCAGGCCTTCAAACTTGCAAATAACTCAAAAATTAAATATGTACACAATTTATTGATCTATGGTCCAAGTGCTTGAGCCATTGTCCAAGTGATTAATCCATTTTTGGCATAAAGGTAACATTACCATTTTGGAAAAGTGGCTTTAATCACAAAGTCCACTCTCCTTGAGCTTTGCACCTGTTCCTTTTGAACACACACAATCTCAAATCTGGAAGTAACTTGTGTAGAGCCTCTAACTACTCAGACCATGCTTGTACTATGCATTGAAACTATGTATTTCAAGTTTTCTTTAAAAACAAGTTTCAAAACCATAACACATGATTTTTAAACTCTGATTGCTAGAGCCTCCAAAACCTTTTCTCTATAAATAGAGAAGTTATCTACAAGCCAAGGAACGAATTCACAAGCCTTAAAACACCCTCAAACACTCTGAAACTCATAATTGTACACAAAACCTCCCTTGTTGCAACTTCTGGCCAAAAAAATTTAAACACATAATCCCCTCATGCGTTCCCTTTCTAAATCATTTAAACATCATTTACACATCATATGCAACTCATCCCCACCCATATTTCATAACTGTAACTTCATCTTCACTATCTTCCAAACTCAAAAACAACCACCTGCAACTTGACTTCTCCAGAAGAATCCAGCCACTCTCAACTCAAAGTAAGCAGTGCAATAGCTTCCTAGGAGTTCAGTGAAGCTATTCGGATCATCACAACACCTCCAGGAGTGCTCAAACTCTAAACACATTTCCATTTTTGAGGTAAGTTTTCTCAACTTTGAACTCCTTATACAAGCATCATTAATGGTTACTTTGTGAATAAAAAATGTAGATATCATTGCCCTGAAGCTAACCATGTCCTTAGTTTTCATTTTGATTGACTGAGCAATGAGAAATTTAGAACTGAAAATTATGAGATTTTAGGGTTCTGTTTGGTACCAAAAAAAAATTCATGTTCATCTTTGATTTATAGCTTTAGTTATTTATATGGTTGAATTCATGGTGAAAAATGGAACAACTTTCATGTTTACACTTTTGAAAATGGTTGAGAAATAAAGAAGTTACAGATTTGACCATGGTGTTGTTCATCATTGTGCGCGCAAGGTTGAAGATGGAGTCATTTTCGAATTTTAGAAATGAGTTTATTTTAAGTTTATTGCAACCTGTGTTATGACCGGATGAAACAGTCACCCCAGTGGCAGAGAAGCGCGTGCTAAGGCATTTTGTGTATAAGGACCTGGGTTCGAGCCCCAGTGGTACTCTTTTGTTTTTTCACTTATTTTTTTATTACAAATTCTATGCATACAAGCCACGCGCGCCTACCATGGGCTTCATATAAACACCATCAGATCAGCCAAGCAACGAGATCCAACGCTCCACATGAGTAGGACCATGATGCACTCCCAGAAATCAATTACACTGGATCAGCAAGCGTTGGACTTTGTTTCTGGGTCTTGACTGATTTTCTTTCATACACCCCCCCATTTGCTATATCATGCGCAAGCCCACATCATTTTTATTTTTATTGTTTTCTGATTTCAAACAAAAAACCATATTGTGCCTAACCTTTTTGCTACTTTTTACCTCCCTTTCACTTTTTAACACCCAACCCATTTATTTTTATTTATTTTTATATTTTCATTATTTTTATTTATCTATTTATTTTATTTAAACCAAAATACAAAAAATATATTTTTCTTGAATAATTAGATATTAAATATTTTAATTCAGTTCTTTTTATTTTATTTACTTCATTTTTTTTAACAAATAAAATCTCAAAAATTATATCCTAGACGATTAAATTAGACTTAAGTTTTATTTTAATTAACTTAGATTTATGTTTTTTTTTTAAAATAATTAATCAACTTTTCTTGTAAATAAAATTAATTAGTTTAATTAGGTTAATTATTAAAACCTTTTTCCAACAAAAATCACACAAAAAACATTTCTTTTTTATTCTTCATCTTTACATTTTATGCACTCTATTATTATTATTCTTGATTCAATGGTTTGTAATAGATAATTAGGGTTTTATTTCTTTCTTCCCCTCATTCACAAATTTGTACCCCCCATTCTCAAAGCGTTATAATAGTGTAGGATATTTAAATTCCACAATTTATCACTTTCCTTATTATTGCTAGTAATTAGGGTTTGCATGACAAGACTTAAAATCAACCCTAGCAAAACCCTAATTCAAAGATAAAATACTTGAAATGAAACACTTTGCACACATGCACCTCTAGGGTAACCCTCACTTGTTGCCTCGGATAAAATCAGTCATGTCTCTCGAACGTGGGATATTTTAGAATAGACCCTCGATTAAAAGATCGTAGTCCCTCGATGACCCTTTAATGTTGCCTTTGGTAAACGATCTTAGTCTCTTACGACAATTGCTAAAAAATCTTACAAGTTGCCTCCTATGACTGCGATGACCCATGTCCGTCCCTCGCATTTAATAATATGGCTCCTTACCAACCAATGGTAAAATAGCACTATCTAAAGGAGGAGGAAAAGAACAAAGACTTTTTGAGTAGGTAGATTGCTCGTAATTGCTTGTTCACAAACTAAAACCATTTCACACCTCACACTTTCAAAAACAAACACCTTTTCAAACACTCTCTTTTCAAACAAATATTTTCAAAACAAACACTTTGTATGCATTCTCATTGATACGAGAACCATTACAAAAATTTTCGTACTAAGGAATTTTCAAAATATTTCCAAAAATAAACATTTTGTATACATTCTCAACGATACGCGAATCATTACAAAATCACCACTTTCAAAACATCTCTCAAAACATTTTTCAACTTACACAAAACACAAAGCATTTCAAAGTGATCAAGTAATTAAGATCCCATAGATAACTACGGATGAAAAGGGTGCTAACACCTTCCCTTTTCATAACCTACCCCCCGAACTCAAGAAAAATTCTCAAAAGGTCTTTCTTGTTCTTTTCACCCTTTCCTTTATTGGATAAAAGAAAAGTCGGTGGCGACTCTTGCTATCCGCAACATTTGCGATAAAACGCCAAACACCAAGTCAGTTCTCCCACCGTATTATAGAACTGGAGACTCTGCTGGGGAGATTACTAAAAGTGGGGTTACCTTAAGAGCTAGATCACCTTTATTGCCTTATTTGTTTGCCTTGTTTGCTTTACATTTTGGGTCTACGCTTGGGTTTATTTCTTGAAAAGATCCTATACCCAGATCTGGGGCATATTAGGTAAGTAGAAATAGATCGTGGGGACTATGCAGCATAATACTGTCATGGTTGAAGAGATGGATACGTTAGTGTGACACATTTGTTGGTACCAGTGTCCCTTGAGTCCAGTCAAGGAGAATACATGGCCGTTGTGTGGTGTCATTAAGCACTATATGACTGTAGAACCTTAGTTGAACAACATGGCCATTAGAAAGTAGTGAGATAGCTGGCTTTGGTGCAAGACTAAAGTTGATTGATACTCGATACTACACTCATTGAGATTAGACTTTGGTATATTTTGGCCACAATTTGGATGCTTGAGCTAAAACAATTCCCGATGAAGAAAGATAAGTGATATTGAGGCTCCTAGAACCTGGTTACTTCTTTGGGACAGGTTGAACCAACTAAAACTTCAAGAGGGTACTTACCTATAAACCCCATGCAAGCCTAAACCGAAGGCCTTGTGTGTTTTGTTTGTGTATGATTATTTGTTCATGACATCATAACATCATGCCATAGCATTTTCATTAACCATTTCAAGGACCTAGGGATTTATCTTTGTTCTATTTTGTAGGATATGGCTTCCGCTCGCTGAAATACCATTCGAATAAACTTCGTAAGGGTGCCTCCTCAACTAAAAGAGTTAGCATCAAGGGTTCCTGAAAATTCTCTGTTCACCAAAAGATATGGCTGACTTCTCAATCTGGCTACCTTAAGCTTTGAAGAAGACACGACGAGGGTTCTCTTTCAGTTCTTTGACCATGTACATCATTATTTCACCTTTCCCAATTATCAATTGGTGCCCACAATGGAAGAATTCTCTCAACTACTAGGATTACTTGTTCTTGATCAAATACCCTTCACCGGTTTAGAGGAAGCTCCAAGACCTGAAGTTATTGCCACAGACTTACATTTGAAGAGTTCTAACATTGTAGCTAATGGGAGACAAGAAGTGAGGTCAAAGGCTTTTTGGCTAAATTACTGACAGAGAAGTGTTAGTTCCTAAATTCGACACCTACAACAAGTTGGCCTTATGGGCCAAAAATAGATTGAACAAGTCTAAGTTGGAAAGGCTTCCACAAAGAAGAAAAGTACTTAGAGAAATTATAATTTAAATTTAGTCTTCGGCCAAAAGGTTATCAATCTCTTCGACTGAAGAGACTCCAAGGTCTTCGACCAGAAGGGTACTTCGTATCTGCCCCAGAAGATTTTGAGTCTGAAGAAAGGAGGGAAAAGCAGTTCACTTGGCAGTTGAGGAAAGCAACGTGGTGGGAAAAGAGGGGTCGAAGCACATGCAGAAGACACTTGTCTTCATCCTAGAGCAAGGAAACTCCTCGACGGTTACCTATTTTTAGTATAAATATAGGAAGTTTATGTAGATTTTCGTGTGTTCAACTGATCATACAAATTATTTAATACTATTCAAGTACCCGCTGCGTGAGAAAGAATACTGAAAAATGTACGTTTGAAATACCACACTTTACAATCAAAGTCTTTTATTTCTCTCTTTACATTTCTTGCCTTTTTATCTTGTTTGTACTTTATCTTCACTTTTACCCAGATTCCTATACCTAAACTCTCCTCGACCCCTTTGTTATATTTACTTTTTGCACTCAAACTCATCCCTTTCCCAGTCGAACGTGCGTGCTTCACCCACATTGACGTTTATGTCCAAATAACATCACAAATTAGCATATGTCCTAGGATCAAACTGATTGATCCTGCGAGTAACAAAAAAAGTTACCCTTTTTGGAAGATCAGGGGTTGTTTACCAGAAAACAGGTGAACAAATTGGCACACCCAGTGGGAATTTGCTAATTACTGTTGTTTATTTATTTTGTCTTCCGTTTTTGCTTATTAATCTTAATATAAATGCTTTGCATGATTTTCTTTCTTTTACAAAGTTTTTCATGCTATTAAGAAGTGATAAAATAACCACCAACGAGTGTACAACTAGAAAGAGAAATAGTGAAAGCAATATGGCTAATCAGCCAAATAATGGAGAAATACCTCCACCAATTACTACGGGAACATCGGTAATTCCAACCGTTAGTGAAATTGTCTCGTCAACTGTTGGTTCGATACCAACGTTGACAACAACCCAAACGAGACCAATACTTTCGTATGCAGGTCCCAGAGGTCCAACAGGAACACCCCCACCAAGGGTGAATCCAGGATTTCGACCACACGCTCCCCTAAGATTTTCGACAGCCTGGATGGGACGAGACTAGCCTTATGGCATGCCAACTACTGAAATGGATAGCCTTATGAATGATGCGTCTACATTTTCAGAACCTTTGGTAAGTGCATCTTCACCATTACAGGGATTTAGAACTGATATGGGTAGGAACCAACTTTTAGGAGGGACATCCCATGCAATGCCAAGACTCACAAACACTTCCACAACAATTTTGAGGCAACATATGGATGAAAGCAACCATGACATGGTGCAAATGTTGGCCCAAATTCTAAGTACAGTATTGAACCCTCTAATACAAAATACCACTCAGTCAAACCAACAAATGACAACGCAAATGGTGCGTATGACTTAATTTTTTGGGGGTTCCACAACCTATTCGACAGCCTCCGAGAGTTCCTATGAGAGAGGATCAAGGTGTAGTCTTAGAAGAAGATGTAACTATTAACCAAAGGGTTGAACAACCTAGGGTCGAAATACCTAGGCTTCCCCCACAGATCCCTAGAGATGGTGATCAAGGTGTAATAATGGTAAATAGGAATCAAAATGCAGATGAACTGATACAACAAGTTTGACACCATAATTATGGACCAGAAAATAATCTGAAAGCCATGCTCGAAAGAATCATGATACAAAATTTAATGAACATTGACTTTCATAGGCCAAATTTTACATCCCCACTGTCAGAATATATCTTGCAAATAGATTTACCCCCTAGATGGAAGGTTCCAAAGTTCACTAAGTTTTCAGGGGATACGACGGAATCAACTGTCAAACATATAGCGAGATATTTGATAGAAGCTGGGGAAATATCAAATAATGAGAGCCTTAGGATTAAATATTTCCCAAGTTCTCTAACAAAAAACGCTTTTACTTGGTTTACCACCCTCCCAGCCAATTCGATCCACAATTAGAATCAATTGAAGAGATTATTCCATGAACAATTTTACATGGGGCAAACCAAAATAAGTCTAAAAGAACTGGCAAGCGTGAAAAGAAGATTCACCGAGCCAATAGACGAATACCTAAATAGGTTTCAACTACTCAAAGCCATATGCTTTAAACAAGTGCCTGAGCATGAATTGGTCGAAATGGCTGCAGGGGGCCTAGACTATTCTATTAGGAAAAAACTAGATACCTAATATCTGAAGGACATGGCCCAATTGGCCGATAGAGTTTGACAGGTAGTACGTCTTAAAATTGAAAAAGCTAAAGCAACTAAGACTCATCGACGAGAAAAGGTATCCTATGTTGAAATGGATGATGATGATCTAGAGACATCTAGTAATCCTATAGCCATCAAAGAGAGCGAAATAGATTTAGCAGAGTTAAAACATGGGCCTCTATACTCTTGTAGAGTGTTACTTCCCTTAGACGGGAAGAATCCTACTGAGTCTGAAAAGAACAGCAATAGATTCCCAAAGAAAACGTATAGTTTCGACGTCACAAAATGTGATGAGATATTCGACTTATTAGTGAAAGATGGCCAAATGATAGTGCCCCCAGGGAAAAAATGCCTCCTTTAGAACAAAGAAAGAAAAGAGGTTTTTGTAAGTATCATAATTTTTTGGGCCATAAAACTTCACAATGTTTTCTTTTCACGGGTCTCGTTCAAGGAGCGATCAAAGAAGGCAGACTCAAATTTGTTGACAAACCCCCAATGAAAATTGATGCAGACCCACTGAGAGCTGATTTCCACTATGTTGAACCAGCAGGCATTAATATGGTTGAAACTTCTGAAGACTTTGTCAACATGCCGGTCTTTGGCAGTTTTACTGGGAACATCTACAGAAAGACTGCAGAAGCGGTTAGAAAGGCCACTTAAGGCCTAAACAAAGGAGTTGCTAAAGACTCAAGCAAAAGGACTACTGTAAGTTCTTATGTGGCTGTCGTCAAGGGTTCAACAAAGGACCTTGAGTCCAAAATGCAAAAAATGAATCTCGCTGCCAAGAGCAACGTACAAGTCAACATGGTCGAAGTGTCTGAGGCAAAGGCTTCAGAGGAAGCCATTAGACAAGAGGAAGTGAATAAAACTGCATTCCTAAAAGACAATGAGGATCTGGCTGACTTTCTACAATGATTCCAGAAGAAAAAGTTTGAAGTTATGTTGTGTCCAAGATGCAGCTCCATCTTCGACAAAAAGGCTGCAAAACACATACAGGGCATAAGGGTAATGAAAGAGAAAAGGGCCACCAATGCCCAACCCCACATGGTTCCTGAAGTTAGATACGATCCCAGAAGAGGACCAATGAACCTGGTGAAGAGGCCATCAACTTTCGGGCCTCTAACTAATGTCCCAGTGGATACTTGGCTAAAGACAGTAAATAGGAAAAGGCCAAGTGAAGAGAAATGGTGAACATTTGATGTGCCAAGAGGGTCATCCCTGGCATATAGGAAAGAGTCCTAAACTAAGACTACAAAAAAGTGGCTTACATGTCGAGAAACTATAAGGGGAAGAACCCTATGTCTCGCTCCCAGTGGAGGAGATTCCAAAGATGGCGAAAAGTCGAAAGGGAGGCTATAAAAGAGCATCAACCAGAGTCAAGCACCAACGTGCCACAAAGAATGGAAAAAGGCGAACAACGAAAGCCTTTAGAAAGGAAACCAATTTCCAGAAGATTGGAGTGGCCAGACCGAGGTGAATCAGATGACGAAGGTAACTCTCAATCTGATGCTACTTTAGACATTATGGTAAATGTAGTATCAGTGCTACCCAGAGAATACGACCGCCAAGTCAAAGTCGAAGAGACCGACTGGGAAGTCGAACAAGAAATGGCCAAACATAGGCCAATATGCTATTATGTAATGAATAATGGTTGCATCGAGGAGCAAAATGCATTCTTTGAGCCACCTACAAAGGCGATGAAAAATCACCTAAAACCCTTGTTCATTAGAGCAAAGATAGGGGAAATAACAATCAACAAAATTCTGGTTGATTGTGGAGCTAAAATAAACATAATTCCCCAATATATGCTAAGGAAATTGGGCAAAGGAGATGGGGATATCAAACCCCACAACATGGTTCTGTCGAACTATGGGGGAGGTATTGGAACCACTATAGGGGTGATACAATTAGACCTCAAGGTGGGTGTGATCGGTGGATCTGGAACTGACTGTTTAACGCTGGTTCGCGAAATGTCGCGGAAGCAAGAGTCGCCACCGTCTTTTATTTTCTCCAAATGGAAAGGACAAAAGCACAGAAAAATTCCTTATAGAGATTGCTCTCGGTTCGGGAGGTAGATTTATAGAAAGGGAAGGTGTTAGCACCCTTTCTATCCATGGTTATCCATGGGCTCTTAGATACTTGCTCATTGTGTTTTCAAAATGGTTTGTTTGCTTTTCAACTGTGGGTTTAAAAAGTTTCTTTGAAAATTTCAGTTTGACTCTTGTATCAGTCCTCAAGAGTGTTTGAAAAGTTGCTTTCGAAAGCTTTTGGAAATGTGTTGGTGTGAAAAGTACTTTTGAATTTGTTTTGAAATTAGAGCAAGTATCTAGAGTCGTCTACCTACCCTAAGGAATTCGTCTGTGTAAATGTCCTTTAAAGTAGTGCCATCCCACCATTGAGAGGTAGGTAGCACCACCGTTGGAGGTGTTCGGGTCAATTCGGATGTTCGGGACATGGTGATCACCAGAGCAATGGGAAGACACCTTAGAAGCTACCCTCATGCCAGGTTCCCGGATCATGAGGACTTACTAAGACATCCTCTACTCGACGATCACCCTTCGAAGGGCAAGGCAACAGTGAGGCGTACCCTAGGGGTGGTGTGTGCGATTTGTGTGTCGTTTTCATTTGCATTTACCTTGTTCATGTTATTGGTGTTCTATGCTTATCTTTATTTAGACATTCATTCTTGCATGCTTTGTTTAACAGTTAAGATATTTGCGGGAAAAGTAAATTCTAAGCTATTACAAATGGCGCGGGTCCACATCGCCAAAATTAATCAGGACCCGATTTGACGGAAAATAAAGAAATTAAAAGTGCGAGATGTAATTACAAGGCTTTGGGAGAGGTACATAAATATAAAGAATAAAAATAAATATGCGAATTAAATAAGAATTACGAACGAGGGCGTTGGACCCTTTTGCAAAAAATTAAAATTACATGAATTAATTAATTAATTAATTAAAGAAAGACTTGTTTTTTGGTATTTTTATGTATTTTAAGATTTAATATGAAAAAGAGAATTAATTAAAATTAAAATTGAATGCAAACCCTAATTCTAGTGGCTTTTAAATTTATTATGAAAATATTAAATTAAAACTTAAATTAACCCTAATTTTTGTGTACAAATTTAATTATGAAGATAAATAAATAATATTATTGTGAAAAAAGAAAAATTGAAAAGGAACACTAATTAATCCTAATTCTATATTTTTTAGATTTATTAAAAGTATTAACATTAAACCCTAATTTATACTAACTTCAATTATATATAATTTGTTTATGAAAATAATTAAAATAAAATATTTATTGCATTTTACTCTTTTTTCTGGTTTTTATTGATATTTTATATTTTTTTTATGAAAATAAGGAATTAACTAAAAAAATAATAATCAAAAGAAAATAAAACAAATAAAAACATGAAGAAAGTGAAAAAATGCAAACCAAGGGGGGTTCAGACCCCAATATGGAGGTATAATCTTTCAGCAATTTGGCCCATTTAAGCATGGCCTGGTGGACTTTTACTGGATACGTGCAGGAGCGTTGACTCAAGCCCATGGTGTTCATCAATTCTCAGCCTTTGATCTGACCTCTAGGGGCACGTGGATGGTTTGATCTGGAGGATACATGGTGCGCCTTGATGTTGAATCTGCATGGGAATATATGTTGAAAAATAATATTGAGGCGAAGAAGACCTGGGGCTCGAACCCAGGTCAGGAACGTTGCAATCACCATCCCTTGCCAGCTGAACCAACTTACGCGCGTTAACATTAAACATCAAACAAATAATATAAAATAAACAACGCATATGGATAATGTTTTAGCGCGAAATTTAAAAGAACCAATTACTCCCTGACACTGCATCACCTTCTTCGCTTTGTTCATTTTTTCTGAAAATACAAAACATAGGCCACGGTTTTATCACCGTTTCAGAATGGGTCTTTTGGGAAAATAGCGATTAGGCTATCCTTGAACATAAATTAGGCGCGAGGGTCCTATCTTCTTCGTCCAGACGTGCTAAATCCAATTATGGTATTGAGGATGTCCAATTTTACAGCACCTGAAAACCCCTAATTTACAGTTCTACAAACCCTAAAAGTTATCAATGGCAAATCTCCAAATATGGCACGAAAACGAAATTAGACTACATGGTTAGCTTCAGAATACGTTAATTAGTATGAATGCATAAAAAAAAGTAATGAAAATGCCTAAATGTGGAAACACGATTATGCATTTTGTTTGACACAGTTTGAATCCATGGTACCAATTCTGGGCGTATGAAGGTTGGAGAGTGATCCAATTAGCTTCAGGGGAACACAAGGAAGCTTTTGCAATTGGTCTTGTGCTTTGAATCAACCTAGAACCTGCTTTTCAGTTTTGAGCTTTTTGGCCAAAATTTCAAGTTTGTTCTTCAAGCTTTTGAGCAGCTGCGTCTCTAGCATGATTAGGTTTATGTTTATGCTTATGTAGTGAACAAATTAGGTTAACAAAATTGATCAAAATCTCTTTCATTCATGATTTGAAGATTTGATTTTTTCACCATGATTTCCATATCTTTTTCCATGTGCTTTTGTGTCAATTAGGATCCAATCAAGCCAAATCTTTCCACATTTGCATATGCACGAAATATTGAGTCTAAAACATGTATAAAAAGATTGGTTTGGTTAAGTTAAATATTTTTCATATATTTAAATGATTTAAATGAATTAATATAAATAAAAATTCAAATAAATAAATAAAAAATGAGAAAATACTTCCCTTTAGGCCAAGTGGTCGTGCATATGTCATGGATGATGAATTATGGAAGAAAAATGGGCCCATTAGCAATTTTAGGTCATTTGAAGCAATGTTGACTTTTCAAAATATCCAAAAATTACCCAACTTCCACAAGGAATAACTTGCTCAATTTTTAAGCTTTTCTCATGTTCTTGGACATTTTGGAAAGGTATTTGAGTCCTCTAACCAATGCCTTTGGTCCCATGTCATTTTGATTTACCAATCTCAAGTTATGGCCTTTGACTTAAAGTCCCTTTTTGTTGACTTTTGAAAATGACCTATAATGTTGAAATTGATAACTTTTTGTGAGAGCATTTATTGGACTTGAAGTATGAAGATGAGTTGTAGGAAATGTCTTTCTCTTCAAAATGAGCTTTGGATGGAATTTTTCTGATAATCCATGTGAAAGTTATGCCCTGGTCAATTTCAGTTGACTTTTTCAGCTGTCCAAATAAGGAAACTTTTGCATCTTGATGATTTCTGAGCCAAATTTTGAGAATCATGATCAAGCATTGATCAAATGATGTTTGTGGCTTCAAAATTATATGTTGACCAAAAATTTAAACTTTTGACTGCCAAATGACCATTTTGCCCCTACAGTTGACTGTAGTGCAATTTAGGGTTTTGACTGTGCAATTTTGTGCTGAATGCCTTGAAACTTGATATGAGGATGCTTGACCATATTTGTAGGCATATGAGACTTGATTGGGCCCTTGATAACTTCCTTTTCTTGATCAGACTCAAAACCCTAATCTTGACTGTATAGGAGACCTTTGCCCTGTGCAACCCTTGGGGAATTTTGCAGCTTGACTTGGCAATTTCTTGGAGAATATGGGAGGGCAAATTTTGGGGTACAACAGTGGGAACAATATTTCGACCAACTATGTTCATGGTTATTTCAGCGAAGCCCAACTACAATCTACTCTTAGGTAGAGAGTGGATACATGGCATAGGTGCAGTGCCATCTTCGATGCATCAACGAGTCACGATTTGGCGCCCTGATGGCATTGTGGAGAATATAGAAGCTGAACAAAGTTATTACTTGTGTGAAGTTAATAATGTTGGAAAAAATAGCTTCGACAGAAACTTGGCTCATATAGGGCCATGCAATCCTCCGCAGTTTAATTTGGCACCAGCACCAAATGCCTTCTGCTCCCTCTACCTCCATTCAGACCATGGTTTCCAGTGGGATAGAGAAGACTTATCACACATTGACTATGGAGGAGTTGATAACATACGACTAACTAGTTAGGGAAGTGAATTTGGTGATGATGACTGAATCACAAGCCTTACAAAAGATTTTGGAATATGTAGCCAAAAGTAGAATGATAGCGGCCTTAGAGGCTGAAGTCAAATACATGGATATTGAAGCCAATGAACAAGTATTTATTCCAGAGGGTCCTGGGAAAGACTTCGATCCAGAACCACCTGACGCGAAGGAGGAAGAAATGCAAAACCAGAGGCTAGATGCTATTTATGATGATGAGCCTCTGGGTTTTGAAAAGGATCCGTTAGCAAACAATGTTAAAATGCTAGCGCAAGATCCTTTAGAAGAAATAGATCTGGGCGAAGGATTGACGAAAAGGCCAACATACATTAGCACGAAGATAGATCCAGAGATCAGGATCGAAATAATCCAATTGTTGAAGGAATTCAAAGATTGCTTTGCATGGGATTATGATGAAATGCCTGGTCTCGACAGGGAAGTGGTAGAGCTTCAACTACCAATATGACCTGGAAAAAGCCTGACAAGCAAACTCCAAGGAGTTTTGCACTAGAGGTCTTGTCGAAGATCAAGATGGAAGTCGAAAGACTGCTGAGATGCAAGTTTATGCGAACAACCAGGTATGTCGAATGGATTGCAAATATAGTACCTGTTATAAAGAAAAATGGTACCTTAAGGGTGTGCATCGATTTTAGAGATTTAAACGCTGCAACGCCCAAAGATTAATATCCAATGCATGTGGCGAAAATGCTTGTAAATTCTGCCGCTGGCTTCGAATACATGAGTATGCTTGATGGATACTCATGGTATAATCAAATTTTCATTGCTGAAGAGGATGTGTCGGAAACAGCCTTTCGATGCCCTGGAGCTTTAGGCACTTACGAATGGGTAGTGATGCCTTTTGGCCTAAAAAACACAAGGGCAATATATCAAAGAGCAATGAACTCAATCTTCCATGATTTCATCGACACTTTTATGTAGATTTATATTGATGATATTGTTGTTAAATCTGTTTCAGGGAAGACTCATATAGACCATCTTCGACAATCCTTCGAAAGGATGAGATGCTATGGTCTGAAAATGAATCCACTAAAATGTGCTTTCAGCGTAAAAGCAGGGGATTTCTTAGGCTTTGTGGTCCACAAGAAGGGAATTGAAGTAAACCAGAACAAGACCAAAGCCATTTTAGAAGCGAAAGCGATAACTAACAAGAAGGATTTACAATCTCTACTTGGTAAGATAAATTTCCTGAGGAGATTTATTTCCAATTAAGTGGGAAAACGTAAGCCTTCTCACCACTACTTCAACTCAACAAAAGAGGCTTCGAGTGGGGGCAAGAACAACAAGAGGATTTCGACAAGATCAAAGAATACCTCACCAAACCACCCATTATGGTACCTTCTTGTAGAAATAGAAGTATGAGATTGTACATAGCTGCATCCAATAAAACTTTAGGAAGCATGTTAGCTCAAGAGGATGAGAATGGTGTCGAAAGACCTATTTATTACCTCAATAGAGTTTTAAACGATGCAGAAACTCGATATAGCGAAGTTGAAAAACTATTTTTATGTGTTTACTTCTCGTGTACAAAGCTCAAGCAATATATTAAACCAGTTGATGTTTTTGTTTCGTCTCATTTTGATATTTTCAAATATATGTTGTTGAAACCCATCTTGCACAGTCGAATTGGCAAATGGGCACTTGCATTAATTGAGTATTCATTAACTTTTATGCCTCTTAAGGTTGTGAAAGGTCAAGTGGTAGCAGATTTTTAGTTGACCACTCAATAAATGAGGCATCAATCAACTACTTGGAGATCGAACCTTGGAAGTTATACTTCGACGGTTCTAGTCATAAAGACGGAACTGGGTTATGGGTTCTAATTATTTCTCCAAACAAAATTCCAATAACATTCAAGTACAAGATCGAAGGTTCTTGTTCGAACAATGAGGCTGAATATGAAGCTCTAATCGTAGGCCTTGAAATATTTTTGGGATTGGGGGCAACTCGAGTCGAAATAATGGGAGACTCAGAGTTAGTTATAAAACAAGTTACAAAAGAATATAAATGCATAAGAGAAAATCTTATCATGTATTTTGTAATATTCAATTGTTTGTTGAAAAACTTTGAAAAGATCAACATCCGACCTATACCAAGACTGGAGAATCAAGTAGTTAATGACTTAGCACAAATTGTATCTGGGTATAAAATTTTGAAAGAGAAATTACAACAAGCAATCGAAGTTAGAGGAAGAGTGACATTGACCAAGTTGTCTCCAACAGATTTGAAAACCACAAAGTTGGGGTACGTTGATCACGAAAACATTGAAATTTAGTTCATAGATAATCTAACAGAACAAGATTGTAGAAAGCCTATAATGGATTATTTGCAAAATCCCGTAGCTTCGACAGAATAAAAGATAAAGTACAGGGTGCTGAGTTATACCCTAATGGGAAACGAGTTATTTAAAAAGACGCCTGAAGGGGTGCTATTAAAATGCCTAAATGAAACAGAGGCATACATAGCCCTTTCAACTACACATGCTGGGGCATGTGGAGCACACCAAGTGAGCCATAAAATGAAATGGTTATTGTATCGACAAGGACTATATTGGCCCACTATGTTATAAAATTGTGTTGAGTTTGCAAAGGGATGTCAGGAATGTCAAGTACGTACAAGTATCCAACACGTACCTGCAAGGGAACTTCACTCAATTGTGAAACTTTGGCCTTTTAGGGGATGGACCTTGGATCTTATTGGAGAGATTCGACCAACATCATTTAAAATCTAGAAGTATATATTGGTGGGCATTGATTATTTTACTAAGTGGATTGAAGCAATTCCTTTAGTCAATGTAGACCAGGAAAATGTCATTTAATTCATTCAAAAGCACATAATATATAGGGTTTGAATCCCTGATACAATAACAATTGATCAAGGGTCAGTCTTTATTGGTCGAAAAATGCAAGAGTTCGCTACAGAAATGGGGTTCAAATTATTAACGTCTACGCCTTATTATGTACAAGCAAATGGTCAAGTCGAAGCGGAAAACAAGGTGATAATCAACTTAATAAAGAAGCATGTAGGAAAGAAGCCAAAAAATTGGCACAAGACTTTAGATCAAATTTTATGGGCTTGTCAAATGTCTCCTAAGGAAGCTACCGGAACAACGCCTTTTCGACTAACTTACGGCCATGACGCAGTATTTCCAGTAGAAATCTGCCTACAGTCAACGAGAATTCAGAAACATCAAGACATCCCTTCTAAAGTTTATTAGAATATGATGTTAGACGAATTGATTGATTTGGACGAAGAAAGATTGAGAGCTTTGGATCTCTTAAGGTCACAAAAGAAGAGAGTGGAAAGATCTTACAATAAAAGAGTAAAACCCAAGGCATTCATGCCTGAAGACCTGGTATGGAAAGTAATCCTCCCAATGGATCGAAAAGATAGAAATATGGGAAAATGGTCTCCTAAATGGGAATGACCTTTTAAGATCATCCAAATGTTATCTGGTGGCGCATTTGAGGTCGAGGAATTAAATGAAGACCAAAGGCTCTTGAGAGTAAATGGTAAATACTTGAAAAAGTATAGACTTGCACTTCAAGAGGTTAGAGTAACCAATACTTGATCTTAATCAAGTTAAAAAGCCAAGATGGAAAATATATTATAAAGCCAAAATGGCTGAAAGTCATTACAAAATATATAAGCATACAACGAAAAAATAAAGTTGAAAACAAAACGGGAGGTTGGCCTTGATTTGGAGGTACTTTATCTTCTGCAACTCCAAGCGTCTTTCACACAGGGATTTCAACTGATGAAGAGCCTCGATCTTGACATCCAATGCTTGGGCTTGTCCGACATATGCTAATCCCTCGTTGAGTTCCTCTTGACTCTCTGAATCAGTGCTGACAGCGAGAAGTTCTTCCTTTCGTTTATTGTTGGCAGCAATCTTGGCTCCTAACTCTCTGATCTGAGCCTTCATACTGGATGTATTTTGATCAAGTTATTCTACTTCTTTCTTCCTAGCTTGCGCCTTCGACAGCTTCTTCAGCTTCAAAGCTGATTCAGCAGCAGTACCCCATGCAGCAGCTACATGGTCATTGGCCTCCTCAATTTCACGAGTAAGAGTCCTTCGATGATTGTAGTCAGCTGAAACCTGATTGATGATGGAAATCAAATCCAAGATAACGCTGGCAATGTCAGGAGAAGCAGCAAGAAGATCGATAACTCTTAAAGTAATCTTCAAAAAGGAAGGAGTTGTAGGTTCTCCCTCTAAGGTCAGCATTAAATCTCTTTTGAAAACTTGTGCCTTAACCTTTTGAAGTGCTTCTTCAAGAGGAGATGTTGAATTGGATTTTACAGACACAGTCGAAGCAATCTGATCAGAAGAACTTTCTCTACCCTCAAGGATGACAATCAGTTAGCCAAGAGGGTTTTTCCGTTTCAGCAATGCGAAATCTTCCTTGGTATGAGAACCTGTCGAAGTAACCCTCTCGTTTACAATACGAGCCACATTGGCTTCGACATACATCTGCACAGGGACATCTTCAACACACGCAAAGTTTCCTGCTCCCCCTGTAAGGTCTTCCCTCTCACCAGTCACCGGAATATCTTCAGTTTGATTTCCTCCCGCTGGCGTGTTTTCCTTCTCCGTTTCGATCACATCGTCAACAACCTCCTCTTCCCCATCCTTCTGTTCATCACCATTAGCTTGCGGAGTCCCATGATTCACATGCTCTTCACTAGGAACTTCTTCATTAGGCTTCCCAATGGCTTCGTGCCAAGAAGTTTGGTTCACTTTTCTAGTAGAACTCACAAAAGATCCTTTTGCCCTGTAAGTAGGATCACCCTCATTGTTTATCAAGGTGACGAATTCTTCTACGAGGTTTTGTTTTGAAGTACCAGCAGTGTCCTGAAGATTACAAGATGGTTATCAGAACTATTGAAAAAAATAAAAAGAAGTCTAAGTCAGCAAACAACCGTGAGGGGTCGAAGTAATTACCTTAGGAGGAATTTCAGCGCCGGGACTTGAGTTGTCGCTCTCATTAGGATTGTTTAGCCTAGCAGCTATCTCCTGCTCCGTTGGTTCTCTGATGATGACATGAGGAGATATCGACCCAATGACTTTAACCTTGACCTTGGTTTTTGGACGAGGCTCATGAATAGGGGCTGATTTCTTTAACTTTTGCCTTTTTAAGGGGACAAGAGGAGATTCTTTCTCTTCATCATTGGAAATTTCAATTTCTTGAACTTTCCTTTTCTGCGGATTGATTTCAAATGCCAAGAAAGAAAGGATTCGAAAGCATTAGCGTCGAAAGTAATATGTCAGAAAGAAAGATATAACATCAGAAAATGTCTACCTTGGGAGAAGGTTTCACAAAAGGGTCTCCTCCTTTTGCGCTTTCAGCGACTTTCTTGGTGACGGTCCTCTTGACCGCTAGAAAATGAACAAAGATAAATTAGGTGTCAAATGATTAGATTAAAGACGATAAATACATTTTCTTTGAGAAAGAAGATTACCCTTTTTTTATCTTGTCAAAGATTAGCAAAAACGCCTCTTGAAGGTGAGCAGCGATGTCTTTTTCATCGAAAAATTCTTCATTGTAATACTACTTCCACCAGTCCTCAAAAAGAGGCAAGCACAGGAAATTGAGATTGAAGTCGAACAGAGTTAGTAGGGTTTGACCAACGTACCTACCAATATGCTTGGTAGCAGCATCCTCTGAGTAGTCTTCATTGTAAAACAACATAAGCTTTTCTCGAGAGTAGATTGGTGAAGGGAGCGTCTGGATAATACCAAATTATAGAGAGACAAGATTCAGTTGATAAGCAATTAAGCTAAGTTGATTCTTCGAACTCTTGAATCTCATAGGAATGATTCTTGGTCGAAGAAATGACTCCCAGATAGCTACATATTTTTCTACATGGTCATCTTTGTCAGACGAGGGATATGGTCGAATGAACCATTCCGGGCCAACCTTTTTACTAGAAAAGGGAGCCATGGTCGGAACAAATTCCTCCCGCTTTGCAAACATCATTACAAAGTTGGTAAACACCTTTTGGAATTGTTGACCTCCGTCAGTTGGAGTTAATAGGACTAGTCTAGTCCCTTCGACCCTTCTATTCAGGACCTCTGGAGCCCTCTCGTCAATCTTATTCTTCTGCGGAAGAAAAGATTCAAAAGTGGCATTTAGCCAAAGTTGCAGAAGCCAAAAGGGGCCATAAAGGAGTAAACTCGCATTGTCCCAAATAAACTTAAGTTGAGTCACACCATTGCTGATAGACTCATACAGGTTGGCTAGAATCAACTCATCCAGACAGAGAGGATAGCCATGGTGAAGCTGTGTTAAAAGAGTAAGCATTTTCTTAGTCACTTGAAGTGACTTGGTGCAAAAAACAAAATGAGATAACCACAAAGCCAGAAAAGCTATGTGCTCCACTTCAGAGACAATGGTACTTGATTTTTTGTGGAAATTATTAATGAATATGGTATACGTGGGCTTCGTGGCCGAAAACCTAATAGAATCTTCAGACAGATCCTCAGGGTCGAAGTAGTCACCCGTTGGTCGAAGACCAGTAATGGCGGCTATATCGAAGAGGGTTGGAGTTACCATTCCACAAGTCAAATGAAAGGTAAAATGTGTGATGTCCTAGAAATACAATGAAGACACCAGCATGCGAGGGCAATAAGCTAACCCAGTCTTCGACAACATGATCAAGTCATAGATTCCCATATCTTTCCAGATTTGGGCTTGTACTTTTTCCATCTTGCTCAGCCATTCTGAGTATTCTGAAGTAAGACTAGGGCAAGATCGAAAGATCCGACTGCCCTTGTTCATGAACTGAAGGTTGATGTCTTCCTTCGTCTGAGAATGTTGCTGGTTGGCAGGAGTTGCATCTTCAGGATCATTCCTGAGTTTCTTCGCACAACCTATAGGCCTGAGCCAAGGGTGAGTTGGGAAGAAGTGGCTATTTTGTTTTGGATTCTCGAAACATTTAGACAATGGGCCAGACATAGCATACATCTTCCCAAAATACCTAACATGGATAAGCAATTGGGAATCATAAGCATCACGCCATTCTTTGGCCATGGGTTCAGATACGACCCTTCTTTCTCCAGTCAAAACAGGTATAGGGTTAGTGGAGAAAACCTCTAGTTGTCTTTGGAGATCAAAAACGTTCTTAGTTTTTGGGTTGTTGGGTGCATTGGAAAGGAAAGCCATGACTGAAAGTGGTAGTAAAAGAGCGAAGAAGATGAAGTTGTTAAGGTTTTTTCTTTGCAAGAGAGTGAAGAATACTAGGAGTTGTAAAAGAAATACCAAAAGAGGATTCATCTATTTATAGTGTTCAGGAAAGAGTGTTTATCCCAAGACCATTTAATGCTGCAGAGCTAGTGGGGCACATGGCGAACATTAAAGCAGTTATCGTACGAGAAATGAAAATGTTTGCCATACTTTCCTAGGTTGTACGGATAATGGCCATCATGGCAGCACGGTAACGGCTGATTGACAGCGACGCATTGATAAAAAGGTAATGAGGACTATAAATACCAGTAGGGGTTGGTAGAAGGCGAAAAGCACACAAGCGATCTCTGTGGTCAAAGAGAAAGACATGTGTCGAATGGGAATCTCAAAGAATAATCATATCTCCTTGCATCGAAACTGATATTCTTGGGGGGCAATTTGTTAGCTCCTGAATTCGACACCTACAACAAGTTGGCCTTATGGATCAAAAATAGATTAACAAGTCTAAGTTGGAAAGGCTTCGACAAAGCAGAAAAGTACTTAGAGAAATTCTAAGTTAAATTGAGTCTTCGACCAGAAGGTTCTCAATCCCTTCGACTGAAGAGACTCCAAGGTCTTCGACCAGAAGGGAACTTCGTATCTGCCCCAGAAGATTTTGAATCTGAAGAAAGGATGGAAAAGCAGTTCACTTGGCAGTTGAGGAAAGCAACGTGGCGTGAAAAGAGGGGTCGAAGCACATGCAGAAGACACTTGTCTTCATCCTAGAGCAAGGCAACTCCTCGACGGTTACCTATTTTTAGTATAAATATAGGAAGTTTATGTAGATTTCCGTGTGTTCAACTGATCGTACAAATTATTCAATACTATTCAAGTACCCACTGCGTGAGAAAGAATACTGAAAAATGTACGTTTGAAACAACACATTATACAATCAAAGTCTTTTATTTCTCTCTTTACATTTCTTGCTTTTTTATCTTGTTTGTACTTTATCTGCACTTTTACCCAGATTCCTGTACCTAAACTCTCCTCGACCCCTTTGTTCTATTTACTTTCTGCACTCAAACTCATCCCTTTCCCAGTCGAACGTGACCTCTTCACCCACATTGACGTTTATGTCCAAACAACATCACAAATTAGCATATGTCCTAGGATCAAACTGATCGATCTTGTGAGTAACCAAAAAGTTACCCTTTTTGGAAGATCAACAGCTGTTTACCAGAAAACACGGTGAACAAGAAGGCTCATTTGTTTTTGGATGCCATAAACTTTCAAGCTTTTGAGGAGACGTTGACTCTTCTAATCTATGGGTTGGTACTTTTTTCTAACCCTGACCAACTCATAGATGTGAATGCGTCAAAATTTTCCTTGCTCGTAACCCTGTGCCTACATTGCTTGGAGACGTTTTGCACTCTCTTCATACTCGCACTATATGGAAGCGAGGGACTCTTATGTGTTGCTTGCCTTTGCTGTCTAGGTGGTTTATTTCGCACCTTCCCTGATCAGTATTAAAGAATGAGCAAGGTTTGAGGTGGTCGCAAAGGATAATGTCGCTTTCTCATAAAGATATCTATTGGTGCTCTCGATCTCAAGAGAACATTACTTTCATTGACCGTTGTAGGGAGTTTCCTAATGTTCCACTCTTGGGCATTAGGGGAGGCATTACTTATAACCCTTCTCTAGCTCTACGATAATTTGCCTATGCTCAAATAGATGGTCCCCACGATGCACTCATTTAAGGTATTAAATTCGACTACGAGAATGATGTTCAAGGTTATCATCGAAGGTTTGTACATGCTTGGGACATGGTAAGCAAGGTTGATAGTAAGACTTTGGGGCATAATAATTCCACCCCTCTTGAGCATTATCTCAAATGGGTACTGTGATACGGTGGCATAACCGACTGTTAATACTGGTTTTACGTTTGTGTTTGCAAATGTTGCGGTAAGCAAGAGTCGCCACCGACTTTTATTTTATCCAAATTAAGGAAAGGGTGAAAAGAACAGAAAAAGACCTTTTCGAGAATTTTCTGAGTAAGGGGGGTAGATTATGGAAAGGTAAAGTGTTAGCACCCTTTCCATCCGTGGTTTTCTACGAGCTCTTAGATGCTTAGCTCATTTTGAAAGTACTTTGTGCTTTGTGTGTTGAAAAATGTTTTGAAATGCCTTAGTGCGGCGATTTGCTTTGTGATAACTCTTGTATCAGTCCTCAAGAGTGTTGACAAAGTAAATGTTTTTGAAAGTGTTTTTGAAATGTGCAAGTGTAAAAATAGTTTATTTTAGGCAAGCATCTAACAGTTATCTCCTTGGACTCGAAAAGGTAGTTCTTTTTCTCCTATCCTTTAGACAATGCTATCCTACTCTTTGTGAGTAGGCATTTCTATCCTTGGATGTTTGATGGACATTTGAAGGGATGTTACGGTTACGAAGGCAACTTGGCAAGGAATTTTAGTAACTGTCCTAAAGTTCTAAGATCACTTTTAACCGAGGCAACACCGAGAGGGTTATTGAGGGACTTGTGATCTTTCAAACTAGAGGAAAACCACTAAAACTTCTCACGTTTCGAGAATTGTGACTGTTTTCCGAAGGCAACCGAAGTGGGGTACCCTAGAGGTGTATATGTGCATGGTGTGTTATGTTATGTTATTTTAGTCTTGTGTTAAGTTTGCTAACGTTTGATTATTAGGCTCTTGTCATGCAATCCTATTGGTCTAGCCGTAATATATACAGTAGTGCAGGAATTTAAATCTACGCTATTACAATGCTTTGGGGAGAGGGTATTTACATGTCCAAACTTTGGGGAAAAACAAAGGAAAGCAGTAAAGAGCCCTAGTTAATTCTATTACATACTGTGAGCAGTTACAATAATTGGAAAAGAACGTCTAAAAATCCTAAGGAAAAGGAAACCTTTTTGTTTACTTTAAATTATTTTAAGAAAATAACTAAGTGAAATTAATACCTAAAATTTAATTAGAAAACAAAATTAACTAAAAAAAAATCTAAATTTTTTGTTGTTTTTATTATGAAAAGAAAATAATTAAAGTTAAATTAGATCCTAAATTCTAATTTATTTTAAATTAAAGAAAATAGTTAAAATATTTATTTAATTTATTTACAAAATTAGTTTAATTAAAAAGTACTAACTCAATATTTTTTTGTGATTTTTCTGATTATTTGTCAATTTAAAAATTAATAAAATAAATGAAATAAAGCAAAAATTAAAAAAAAAGGAAGAACCCTCCTTTGACTCAAAGGGAAAAATGGGGCCTTTCGATTTAGGGAAGACTAATGGGCTTTCGATTCAGAGGAAGGTATCTTTCAATTCAAAGGAAGATGGCTATCCTTCGATCCAGTGAAAGAACGTTACTTTTAATCCAAAGGGAATTGTTGAAAGGGGCCTGACGGATCATTTGTGAGGGCACTGAACCTGCAAAGATGTGTTAGCAAAACAAAGATGCATGACCTGGGTATCGAACCCAGGTTCTTCGATCCTGTGTGCGTTGGCCTTATTTATGCTGGATCTGCAACATAAACGTTAGAGACAAAAACAAATGCAGACCTGGGTGTCGAACCCAAGTCTTTAATCTTGACCACAAGTGTTAATATATCAGGCACATATGAAGTTTGATCTCTTTACCTATCTTACCAATAGTTGGAAGCTTCAATTTGGCACTTCTGGACGTGGAGATTTTTGCTTAGGGGCTGGTGATTGGGAACACTTCCTGTAGACTTTAGGGAGTGGACAGGGTGTTGCTGAAGACTCCTTCGATTGGGACTACTCAGGAGATTTTTGACAATTTTGGTGTGGCTTATGAGGCAGCGTGTGCGTATAGTGTGTATGTTCTCTAGTGTATGTCCCCCCATTTTAAGCTTACTAGTGTGCTCCTTATATAGAGGGGATGGAGGGGACAAGAGGACAAAGGAATAAACAACCATTAAGTTGGTGTTTTAAAGGCCATGAATATCACTTTGAAACATTGCCAAAGACATGGCTTCTTGTCTCTTGCTATGAACCTGGACACGTTTAACTTTCGAATACCTTCAGTCCATGCCCTTTGATTGGACCTCTTATATATCCTTCGAATGGGTCTTTTGAATGGACCTTTTGTGTACCCTTCGAATGAGCCTTTTGAATGTCTCATTCGAATGGATTTTTCGAGTGTCTTTTGAATAGTCCATATGTATGCCTTGTGCCCTCTTTGAATGGGCCACCAAGGTGTGTCCTTCAAATGGCTCAAGTCTCATCATTTGGGCCTCTTCGATTAAGCCCCTACTCAGCTAGCCCCAACAAAAACTCTTTCTAGGCTAATCGAAGTTTCCTTCAGTATGAATGCTTGTGCAGGGAGCTTGAGTATGACCATATATGGGTTTTTCGGCCAGCCAACATCTTCGAATGGGTCATTTATGTGTCATTTGAATGGTTTTAGATTGGACCCATCTATTTGCCTTAGATGTTTAATTCAGATACTCTTAAGTGAGAACTTCATTCTGTCAATCGAACCCACCTTGGTCACTTCCTTCGAATGCCATTTGCACAGGAAGCCTGGGCCTGGCCACATGTAGGACCAAGACTCATCATAAGATAAACTTGCATTATGTGTCTCTTTCGAATGGCCAGCAATATGTGTATCCTTCGTTTTGAACTAACGTGTGCTCTTTTGAAGGGACCACATGCATCACTTGTGTGCATCACTTGACATTCCTTCCAATGGGCCAACAAAGTAAAACTATGTGTGTCAAAACAAACTTTCCAAGGGAGATATTGCCCAGTCGAAGCAGGAATCAAGCTTGCTCCAAAGAAATCAAATGCCCAATCAAAGCAGGAATCAAGCTTGCATGCAGGTAGTCATCAAGACAAACCTGCAGAGGCCCTTGATCAATCGAAGTAGGCATGCAGGTAACCATTGCATTGTGAATCAAGAAAGCATGTAAAGCCAATGGTGCAATCGAAAGATGTATGCAGGAGGCCATTACCTTGTACCCGCTGGCATGGAGGAAGTTCATGCCTTGTGAATTGAAGGGAAGCGTAGAGAAGGAACTTGTCTTCTGAAGGAAAGCTACAGGAGGCTATTGCCAACACTTTCTGAATCAAAATAAACCAGTAAGAAGCCAACGCCCTCTGAATCGAAAGAAGCCAGTAGGGAGCCACTAACTTCTGAATCGAAGGACACCAACATGAGGCTCTTCCCTTTTGAATCGAAGGAGGTTGTTTCAAACGAAACAAATGCCCAGTTGAAGCTTGTATACAACAAACAAGCGAAAGGCCAAGGCTTCAATCGAAGCTTAGAAATTTGAAGCAAGCTTGAAGAAGGTTAGGTGCTCAGTCGAAGAAAATTTTGTGCATCCTTGACTTAGTGGAAATTTAGTGAGAAAAATCTTTGAGAGATGGGAGGGAAAATTTTGGGGTACAACAATTGCCCCTATTCAATCTTCTTAAACCTGAAGATTTAGATTGGCTTATCTGCCTTTCATGATCCGAAGGTGGAAGATGATTGAACACTAGAGTGCCCAAAAATTTGCACTCGCATGTAGTAACACTGATGGTTGATGATGGCGGGAATGGGCTTACAAATGCCATTTGGAGAAGATGACAATGAGTCATCGAAGATAGGCTTAAAGATGCAATCCAAAATAGATGCTGATTTCACACATGGTCCCTTTGGGGGTTCCTGTTCCTGCTGTCTGAGGAGGAGTCCGTTGGGGAATATGGGTTTCCGTTGTTCTCCTGCTTGAGGAAAACTCTATGGGAAATAGAGTCTAGGAACTTCAATTGTCCAAGGCTCTGCTGAAGAGTTATCTCTGGAGAGATGAAAGTTTGCTGTTTTCTGGTTGAAATCCAGGATTCACAGTAACTTGTTGGGAATAATGGGATTAACCGTTATCTGAAAATATATTAGAAAGAACCTGTGTAGGGCTGTTCCAGGATGAGTCCGTGTTAGTCTGCATCAGGATGATGAGAAGGAACCCATGTGAGATTGCTTCGTCTGGTTATGTAGATAGTTTTCCTGTCTGATTTCAAGTATTAATCTACAAATCAGCTGCTCGCAAATAGTTGTCCCGTATGGTTTCAGGTATTAATCTGGAACTTGAAAATTGTCGATCGCTGAGATAGTTGTCCTGGCTTGTTACAGGTATTAACCTCTGACCTTAGAAAGAAATATAGTTTTCATGGCTTGTTATAGGTATTAATCTTCAATATGTTTATGTAGATAGTTCTCCTGGCTTGTTACAAGTATTAATCTATAGTCGGTCGTCCATAAATGGTACTCCTAGCTTATTACAGGTGTTAATCTCTAACCTGAGAAAGAAAGATAGTTTTCCTAGCTTGTTACAAGTATTAATCTTCAATCTCTTCATGTAGGTAGCTCTCCTGGCTTGTTACAGGTATTAATCTACAATCAATCGTCCATAAATAGTTTTCCTGGCTTGTTACAGGTATTAATCTAGAACTTGGCAATGTTGGGTACATAGATAGTTTCCCCGTCTGGTTCCGAGCATTAATCTGTGACCTGCTGTATAAGTTGTTAGTGTTTGACCTGAAAAAGTAAAACCAGTTTCATGCGATGTCATGATGTATGAATTGCATGATGCTCTCAAAATAAATGAGATTGTGATGTATGCATTTATGCTGCACATGCTATGACGTTTGTAAAATGGTGTATGAATGCAATGTGTGAACGTGTCAGTCATTCTACTGCAGTGTTGTTAAACTAGGGAAAATAAATCCCTTATTGTTGCTTGGGGTGAAGAATGTAGGTCTTCAAATATGTTGAAGTTAAAACGCTGGGGGACGAACTTCCGTTGTTAAAGAAATAAACTCTGTTGGGGAAGGTAAACTCTATGAACTGAACTATTGCTAGAAGATAGTCTGGAATAAGTACCAGGATGACATCCGTGTCTGGATCGTACCTGAACCATTTCTAGAAGATGATCTGAATAAGTATCAGGATGACATCCGTCTCTGGATCGTACCTGAACTGTCGCTAGAAGATAGTCTGGAATAAGTATCAGGATGACATCCATCTCTGGATCGTACCTGAACCGTTTCTAGATGAGAATCTGGAGTAAGCGTCATGATGACATCTTTCTCTGGATCGTACCTGCACCGTGTCTAGATGAGAATCTGGAGTAAGTGTTAGGATGACATCTGTATTTGGATCGTACCTGCACCGTTTCTAGATGAGAATCTGGAGTAAGTGTCAGGATGACATCCGTCTTTGGATCGTACATGCATCATTTCTAGATGAGAATCTGGAGTAAGTGTCAGGATGACATCCTTCTTTGGATCGTACCTGCACCATTTCTAGATGAGAATCTGGAGTAAGTGTCAGGATGACATCCGTCTTTGGATTGTACCTGCACCGTTTCTAGATGAGAATCTGGAGTAAGTGTCAGGATAACATCCGTCTTTGGATCGTACATGCATGGTTTCTAGAGGAGAGTCCGTTTTATTTAGAATGTTTCCGCTGGGGATTCCTGTTTTGTTATTTTGAGAAGAAATCCGCTGGGGAATCTTGAGAAGCTTGGCGACTTCACCGGGGAATTTTTCTTAGATGTCAGAGAAGTAATTGGAGATTCTTGCTATGCCGAGGGTATGAGAACACCTGACATCAATAGGCTGCATGCTAAGAACATGGCAATGACCTTGTAGTAGAATGGCCCTTCCTCAGTACCTGCTGGAGAAGGTATCTGCTGGAATTTTCTAGATGGTTTGACTATTATCCCAACCCTTAGAGTCCCTGGTGAATGCAGATCACGGTAGTAAACCTTCTACTGATAGACAAGTGACGAGATGACGGGACATAGTCGTACGCTTTAATCCCTAATTTTTTCCTAGATTGTCCTTTCAGATTTTCAGTCCATCGGGATACACTTTTTTTCCCAAGCCTCCTTTTCAGGTTTTCGACTTTCCGGGTGTACAGTTTTTTTCATATGTATATCCCTGATTTTTGCCCGAACCCTTTTGGTTTGTCAGGATGCCCTTATTTTTTCCTAGGCCAGTCAACCTAGCGGGTCTTTGTTCATACATAGTATTTTCTGACTATGTCCATATTCACCGAGTTCGGAGAATGGTTATTATCCATAGTAGTAAGTGTTGTCACACTACCAGAAGGCGTTTGTTTGATCGCATATGGTTTACTGCTGGAATTCATCTCCAATGCCCCAAGTGATTCAGATGGAGATCTTCCCCTGGCTATTTGGCATTTTTGAGAGATTCCTTGAACATTGACTTGACTGCTCCAGATCAGCTGGACACCATGCTATGCCCCTTGATTATGAAAGACCTATTACTGGAATGTCTTTCTGTCTGAGGTGATTCTGTCTATTGAGAGGATTTCTGTTATCGAATATCCATCGTGTGAATTTCTCTACTGTTGAACAAATAGTCATATGCAAACAATGGTATTTTAAGAGTGCAAAGCTTATGTCTGTCTTGAAGTTTGAAAATTCATTTTTTAGTAAAACAAACAAAATTTGTAAAAGTGTGATATCAGCTCAGGATTTATGGCGAACCCTATAGGAGTCAGGATACCTTTTGTAACAGTATGCTTTCAAACTAACCCATGCTTCAACTAGGACTTTTAAGGGTTATAACATAGTCTGATTCACGGTTTAAGAAACAAAGGATAAAGGCTTAAATTTTATCTTTACCCAACCCGTTCTTCATGATGTTCTTCAGTCCTATGCTCCGTTAATTGTGCATTTAAATCCCGATCGAGTCTGGAATCTTTGCTCTGATACTTGGTAACCTTTTTTTTTGTTGAGGATTTGTAGGACCTCTTTTTTTATTTTTTATTTTGTTATCCCTACTTTCACCTGAACTGTTTCCTTTGTGATTACAGTCAGCAGGATGCCCCCGTTTTTTTCTTAAGTCTCCTTCATAGGTTTTTACTTAACGGGCTTTTCTTTTGAGAGATAATGATTGTCTTCCTTGACGATTATGAGGACCCATCACCATCTTTTAGAGAGCATCTTCTACACTATTTATCGTGCATGAAGGGGAAAGTTTACGATTGAATGCACATCTGAATTAACTGAGAAAATTACCCTGCCCCAGGTTATGATTAAGGGTTTTAATTTGTGTGAAAAGAAAAACTCATACTTCTTAGGCTCAAAGGGGTTGACTAGGGATTATCTTCCTTATAACTCCACTATTTGGGATTTGAAACAACGCCTGTACATCGTCAACGGGGTCTGTTTAAAAGCATATTGTAGAGACTGTGGTATCGTTTTCGTCATCCTCCCTCTAAAGGATTAGAGCTTTTGATCGAGAGTTGAATATCACAAAAATAAGTAAGAAAGAAGTTTAAATATAGTGAATACGAATGAATTGATTCAAATCAGACATATGCAATGCATTGATAAAATAACAAAGTTTGACATGAAACAAATGTTCGAACAATCAAAAGAAATTACAAATTGAAAATTCTAGATGAACAAAAAGCCTCTTTGTCTTGCTTGTCACTTCAGATGATGTGCCTTTGAGGGATGGCAGAAGAATTCAGTCTGGCAATCTTGTGTGAACTCCAGCACTCCTTCGTTGATCAAGTCCTGGATCTTATTTTTCAATGCCCAACAGTCATTCGTGTCATGTCCAGGACTATTGGAATGATATGCGCACATTGCATCTGGATTGTAGTTAGGGGAAGAAGTTTTGGGATTTGGATGAGGTCTTATCAACGTAACCAAATTCATCCTCAACATATGTTGCAATGCCTGAGACAATGGTATGTTGATTTTGGTAAACTGCCTCTTGGGCTTGTCTTGCCTTTGCTGATTACCCCGTTGTGGTTGGCGAGGTCGTTGTTGGACTCTTGGCGTAGAAGCCATTTTGAAAGGTGTTTTTTCAACCAAATCCTCTTGTTTCAACTGAGGCTGATTAAAGACTCGATCCCCAATTCTCGTTGTTTGCTCCATATGATTGCATCCATCTTGATGAAGCTTGCTGATGAGAAACCTCAACTCTTCTTGTTCCCGAGCTAAACTTTGGATAAGAGCCATTTGCCCCAGCTCTAAATTCTCATTACTTCCATCTCAGCTTGCAGTTGTTCCAGCTGGTCATCCTTATTGTTGTCAGGATGTTTCTTGGTCAAGTTCCCGTTGAGGAGTGCTTTCAACTCTTCTTGCCCCTTGGATAGGTTGAGGAACATTTCCATGAACTGAGATTCTTGAGTTTGGAGACCTCCGTTGTTCTGTTTGAAAGCCATTTTCCTTGCTTAAATAAATAGCGAGAACTTGAGAAACCTGTACTGGAAGACCTATTATGTAATGACATGCATGATGTGTAAATGTTTTCAAGGATCTCACGGGGCAAACACAAGGAGATGTTAGGAGTTGATAGCAGCTCTGATTGAAGAACTTCATATTGTTGAATGTCCTTCTATGAGTGTCAAGCTCACCATATCGAGTAGTTCATAGCCCTTGACTCAAGTTGTTGTGTTTTGATCTTTTGACGGAATTGGCTAGAGGAAAATAAATCCCCTTGCCCCTTGCTAGACGTCTGGTTCATCATAACCTGCATCACATACCCTTGAGATCCTTGAAATGGTTAAGGAAATGCTATGGTATGATGTTATGATGTGTATTCTATGCACCAAGCAAAAGTGTAAGGTGATGAAGACAAGTATGTCTTCCAGGAAATCTAGGTTATTGGATAATGACTCATATCATCAGATAATAAACAAAACCCTGCAAAGAGTTCAAGTCGTTAGATAATGAAAGCAAACAAATCACACAAGTAGCCTTAGGTTTAGGCTTGCATGGGGTTTGTAGGTAAGTACCCTCTTGAAGTTTAGTTGGCTCAACCTGTCCTAGTAATAGTAATCGGGTTCTAAGGGGTCTCAATATCACTGATCTTTCCCATAAGTTTCATTTTGATCGAAAACTGACTTGCCACCAAACAAAACTTGGGAGTTAAATCTCAAAGAGTGTAGTATAGAGTATCAACCGACTTCGAGCTACACCAAATACATATATCCCACTACTTACTAATGGCCAAGTTGTTCAATTAAAGGTTTTAAGGTCAATTGATGCTTCATGACACCACGCAGCGGCCCCGTATTCTCCTTGACTACTCAAGGGCTACCGATACCCGCCAAAGTGTCACATCAATGTAGCTATCACTTTAACCGTGTCGGTATACCCCGCACAGTTTCCACGATCTATTGCTACTTACCTAAAAGGTTCCCCAGATCTGGGTGTAGGATCTTTACAAGTAAACCCAATAAAAACCCTTTTAAGATAAAGCAAACAAAGCATACAAGGAAAGAAAGTTAAATATGATCTAAGATCTAATGTAACCCCACTTTTTATGAATTCCCCAGCAGAGTCGCCAGTTCATTCATACGGTGGCAGAACCGACTGTTAATACTGGTTTTATGTTTGTGTTTGCAAATGTTGCTGTAAGCAAGAGTCGCCATCGACTTTTATCAAATTTAGGAAAGGGTGAAAAGAACATAAAAAGACCTTTTCGAGAATTTTCTGAGTAAGGGGGGGGGGGGGGGGGGGGGGTAGATTATGGAAAGGGAAGGTGTTAGCACCCTTTCAATCCGTATTTTTCTACAGGCTCTTAGATGCTTAGCTCTTTTTGAAAGTACTTCGTGCTCTGTATGTTGAAAAATGTTTTGAAATGCCTTAGTGCGGCGATTTTCTTTGTGATAACTTGTATCAGTCCTCAAGAGTGTTAACAAAGTAAATGTTTTTGAAAGTGTTTTTGAAATTTGTGAGTGTAAAAAGAGTTTGTTTTGAACAAGCTTCTAACAGTTATCTACTTGGACTCGAAAAGATAGTTATTTTCCTCCTATCCTTTAGACAGTTCTATCCTACTATTAGTGAGTAGGAAACCCTATCGTTAGATGTTTGAGGGACATTCGAAGGAACGTTACGGTCACGAAGGCAACTTGGAAAGGAATTTTAGTAACTGTCCTAAAGTTCTAAGATCACTTTTAACTGAGGCAACATCGAGAGGGTCATCGAGGGACTTGTGATCTTTCAAACTAAAGGACAACCACTAAAACTTTTCACCTTTCGAGAATTGTAACCATTTTCCGAAGGCAACCGAAGTGGGGTACCCTAGAGGTGTATATGTGCATGGTATGTTATATTCAGTTATTTTAGTCTTGTGTTAAGTTTGCTAACGTTTGATTATTAGGCTCTTGTCATGCAATCCTATTGGTCTAACAGTAATATATACAGTAGTGCAGGAATTTAAATCTACGTTATTACAATGCTTTGAGGAGGGGGTATTTACATGTCCAAACTTTGGGGAAAAATAAAGGAAAGCAGTAAAGAACCCTAGTTAATTCTATTACATACTGTGAGCAATTACAATAATTTGGGTAAAATAAGTTGTAATAACACGCGCAAAATGGTAAAGAACGTCTAAAAATCCTAAGGAAAAGGAAATCTTTTTGTTTATTTTAAATTATTTTAAGAAAATAACTAAGTGAAATTAATACCTATAATTTAATTAGAAAACAAAATTTACTATAAAAAAATCTAAATTTTTTGTTGTTTTTATTATGAAAAGAAAATAATTAAAGTTAAATTAGATCCTAAATTCTAATTTATTTTAAATTAAAGAAAATAGTTAAAATATTTATTTAATTTATTTACAAAATTAGTTTAATTAAAAAAATACTAGCTTAATATTTTTTTTTTGATTTTTTTGATTATTTGTCAATTTAAAAATAAATAAAATAAATGAAATAAAGCAAAAATTAAAAAAAAGGAAGAACCCTCCTTCGATTCAAATGGAAAAATGGGGCCTTTCGATTTAGGGAAGACTGACGGGCTTTCGATTCAGAGGAAGTTATCTTTCGATTTAAAGGAAGATGGCTATCCTTCGATCCAGTGAAAGAACGTTACTTTTGATCCAGAGGGCATTGTTGAAAGGGGCCTGGCGGGTCACTTGTGAGGGCACTAAACCTGCAAAGATGTGTTAGCAAAACAAAGATGCAGGACCTGGGTATCAAACCCAAGTTCTTTGATCCTGTGTGCGCTGGCCTTATTTATGCTGGATCTGCAACATAAACTTTAGAGACAAAAACAAATGCAGACCTGGGTGTCGAACCTGTTGTACCCCAAAATTTGATCTCTCATATTTGCCCATGATCTTTCTTACATGGTGATCACAAGCATTTGATTAAAGGAAAGATAATTTTTTTTGAAGATAAACAAGGAGTCTTCGATTGGCATTTTGACAAAATCATTCGATTGTCATGTTAAAAGGCCTTTCGATTGGTATTTGGATAGGCTTCAATTAAGCGCCTAAACTCCTCCAAGTTTGTCTCAAATTTCCAAGCTTTGATTGAAGCCTTGGTCTTTTCCTTGTTTGCTACACACCAGCTTCGACTGAGCATGTTTTCCCTTTAAAATATTCTCCTTCGATCCAAAGGGGAAGAACTTCTTATCAGTGCTCCTTCGATTGCACCATTGTATTTGCATGCTGGCTTAACTCACAAATGCAATGGCTATCTGCACGCAAGCCAGATCGCTGCTTCGATTGGGCATTTGTTTTCCTTGGAGCAAGCTTGTTTCCTGCATCTACTAAGCAAATTATCCCTCTGGGCGTGCCTTAAGCGCACAAAGCAAGAACTTCTCCAAACTGGCCTTTGATTCACATAACTCCCACTGGGCAAAGGACCCCTCAGCGTGTCACCAGCGCATGTATCCCTCTTCAGTTTTTTCTTCAGCACAAGGCCAAGACTCCTTCAAATTTGCTTTCGATCCACCAGGCAAAAAGCTTCTTTTGATGCGCCAGGGAAGAAGCTTCTCCTAGGCAATGGCCTCCTTTATGCCTGCCTTGACTTGCTTCATGCTAGCATCCATAAGGCATAGGTTGCCTTTGTGCCAGTTTCGACTGGGCGCTGACCCCCCTGTGAAACAACTGTACACACTTCAACACACCAAAGGCCCATTCGAAGGGTACACCAAAAGGACCATCTAAAGAGCCATTCGAAAGGTACACAAGAAGTACATTTGAAGAAACATTCAAAAGGCCCATTCTAAGGCTACACAATTGGTCCAGTCGAAAGAGGAATCTTGAACCCATTAGAAGAAACATTCAAAAGGCCCATTCGAAGGGTGTATGAGAGGTCCAATCGAAGGATAGAAACAGAAGGTATTCGAAATCCAAAATTTTCCATATTCATCCAAATTTCAAAAGAGGACAAGATCCCATGTTCTTGGCTAATGTTACAAAACTTCATTCATGTCGTGGAAAACATTTGTTTATGGTAGTTTAAACTATTGTCTTCTTGTCCCCTCCCTTCTAATTTATATAAGAGCATGTTTGCAAGCCAAATGGACAGTTACATACACATTAGAGATACGCTGTCCCATAAACCCACCAAAGTTATCAAAAAATCTGATAAGTGATCCAAATCAAAGCAACCCTTAAACAAAGTTATCCACGTCCAGAAGCCAAATTGAAGCAATCATCAAACAAGGGTATCCATACCCATCATCACATATTTATCCATCAACCATTGGTAAGAATTGGTAAAAATATCAATCTCTACATTTGCATGACACATCAACATTCGTAAGTTTCATTCGATTTGTTGTTCAAGAATAAAGATCTGGGTTCGACCCCAGGTCTGCCTTTGTTTTGCTGCTAACACTTGCTGCAGATGTAGCCTGAATAGACCCAACGCGTACAGAATCAAAAGACCTGGGTTGGGCACCCAGGCCATGCCTTTCATTTTGCCAACATGTTTGCAGATGTAGTGCCCTAAAAAGTGATCCATCAGGCAATTCCAACAGCGCTCTTTGGATCGAAAGCCACATCCTGTCACTGGATCAAAAGGAGTAATCGAAAGACAACTTTCCCTTCATAGAATCAAAAGACACCATCTCCCTGCAATGGAAGGATGCTTCTTGTTCTGTGTTTATTTTTGTTTTCATTTCTTTATTGACCCTCTTTTATTTAAATTGACCTTAAATCAAAAATCACAAAAATATATTAGGCTAGTTATTTTTCTAATTAAATTAACTTTGTAAATAAATAAATAAATTAATTATTTAAACATCTTTCTTGAAATTAAAGCTAAATAGACTTAGGTTATATTTTCTTAAAATAAAAAAACAAGACAAAAATATTTTTTTCACCTTAGGATTTTTCAGACATCTTTTCTACTTCGCGCACATTTACTTATTTGCATATTTTTCCATATCATTGTATATGCCTACTGTATGTAATAGATTAAAACTAGGACATTTACTGCTTTATCCCCCTCATTCTTGTATAATGTAAATCCCCTCCCCAAAGCATTGTAATAGCATAGATTTAAATTCCTGCACTTTAATATTCTGCAATATATATTAATTGCTAGTAATTAGGTGTGTATGATAAGACTAATAATCAAACGTTAGCAAACTTAACAAAAAGACAAATAGCTGAACATAATACATTTGCACATATACACCTCTAGGGTACCTCACTTTGGTTTCCTTCAGAAATAAAAACAGTCATGAGGCAAGAACGCTTTAGCAAAGACCCATAAATCAAAAGATCATAGTTCCTCGATGACCCTACAACTGCATTTTTGGTAAATGATCTAGTCCCTAAACATAATTTCTAAAGCGTCTCCACAAGTTGCCTTCGTGACTGTAAATGTCCCTTCGAATGTCCCTTATACATCCAACGATAGGGCTACCTACTCACTAATAGTAAGATAGCATTGTCTAAAGGATAGGGGGAAAAGAACGACGTCTTTTTGAGTACAAAGTAGATAGCTGTTAGAAGTTTTCTCAAAACATCTTTGCACTTACACAAAAAAATACTTTTCAAAAACATTTTCAAGACACTTTGTATACTTTCTCCACATTCCCGAGAAACATTACAAAGTCTACCATACTAAGGAATTTTCAAAACAAACTTTCAAATACACAAAGCACAAAGGTATTTCCAAATGAGCAAACCTCTAAGAGCCCATAGATAACTAACTATGGATGGAAAGGGTGCTAACACCTTCCTTTTCCATAATCTACCCCCTTACTCAGAATAATCCCGAAAAACGTATTTTTCTGTTCTTTACACCCTTTCCTTAATTTGGATAAAAGAAAAGTCGATGGTGACTTTTGATTACCTCAACATTTGCAAACACAAAATGCAAAACCAGTATATAACAGTCGGTTCTGCCACTGTAACACATAACCCAAGTCCTTAATATTGACCGCAAGTGTTAATATATCATGCACATATGAAGTTTGATCTCTTTACCAATCTTACCAATAGTTGGAAGCTTCGATTTGGAACTTCTAGACATGGAGATGTTTGCTTAGGGGCTGGTGATTGGGAACACTTCCTGCAGACTTTGGGGAGTGGACATGGTGTTGTTGAAGACTCCTTCAATTGGGACTACTTTGGAGATTTTTGACAATTTTGGTGTGGCTTATGAGGCAGCGTGTGCGTATAGTGTGTATGTTCTCTAGTGTATGCCCCCCCCCCATTTTAAGCTTGCTAGTGTTCTCCTTATATAGAGAGGATGGAGGGGGACAAGAGGACAAATGAATAAATAACCATTAAGTTGGTGTTTTAAAGGCCATGAATATCACTTTGAAATGTTGCCAAAGACATGGCTTCTTGTCCCTTGCTATGAACCTGGACACGTTTGACTTTCGAATACCTTTAGCCCCTGCCCTTCGATTGGACCTCTTGTATATCTTTCGAATGGGTATTTTGAATGGACCTTTTGTGTACCCTTCGAATGGGCCTTTTGAATGTCTCCTTCAAATTGATTTTTTGAGTGTCTTTCGAATAGTCCATATGTATGCCTTGTACCCTCTTCGAATGGGCCACCAAGGTGTGTCCTTCGAATGGCTCAAGTCTCATCATTGGGGCCTCTTCGATTAATCCCCTACTCAGTTAGCCCCAAAGAAAACTTTTTCCAGGCTAATCGAAGACTCCTTCAGTATGAATGCTTGTGCAGGGAGCTTGAGTATGAACATATGTGGGATTTTAGGCCATCCATCATCTTCGAATGGATCATTTATGTGTTCTTTGAGTGGTATTATATTGGACCCATCTATTTGCCTTAGCTGTTTAATTTAGATACTCTCAAGTGAGAACTTCATTCTGTCAATCGAAGCCCCCTTCGTCACTTCCTTCAAATTCCATTTGCACAGGAAGCCTGGGCCTGGCCATATGTATGACCAAGACTCATCATAAGATAAACTTGAATTATGTGTCTCTTTTGAATGACCAACAATATGTGCATCCTTCATTTTGAACCAATGTGTGCTCTTTTGAAGGGACCACATGCATCACTTGTGTGCATCACTTGCCATTCCTTCGAATGGGCCAACAAAGTAAAAACTATGCGTGTCAAAACAAACTTTCCAAGGAAGATACTGCCCAGTTGAAGCAGGAATCAAGCTTGCTCCAAAGAAATCAAATGCCCAATCGAAGCAGGAATCAAGCTTGCATGTAGGTAGTCATCAAGACAAACCTGCAGAGGCCCTTGCTCAATCAAAGAAGGCATGCAGGTAACCATTGCATTGTGAATCGAGCAATAATGTAAAGCTAATGGTGAAATCGAAAGATGTATGCAGGAGGCCATTTCCTTGTGCATACTGGCATGGAGGAAGTTCATGCCTTGTGAATTCAAGGAAAGCGTAGAGAAGGAACTTGTCTTCTGAATCGAAGGAAAGCTGTAGGAGGCTATTGTCAACACCTTCTGAATCGAAAGAAACTAGTAAGAAGCTAACACCCTATGAATCGAAAGAAGCCAGTACGGAGCCACTAACTTCTGAATCGAAGGACACCAACAGGAGGCTCTTCTCTTTTGAATCGAAGGAGGCTATTTCAAAGGAAACAAATGCCCAGTCGAAGCTTGTATACGACAAACAAGTAAAAGGCCAAGGCTTCAATCGAAGCTTGGAAATTTGAAGCAAGCTTGAAGGAGGTTAGGTGCTCAATCAAAGCAAATTTTGTGCAGCCTTGCCTTAGAAGAAATTTAGTGAGAAAAATATTTGAGAGATGGGAGGGAAATTTTTTGGGTACAACAGGTATGAGCTCATGCTCAAAGTCTCATGATGCCACATCCAGCCATCCTACCAGTGACTATAGAGCCCATTGCCGAAGGGGACATTCCTTATACCATTATCCATCTTGACATGCCTACCGACCTCGAGGAATTGCAGAAGTCTTGGGTTCAACTCAAGGGAGAACGAGACACCTTCAAAGCTCGATTCTATGCAAGCAAGAAGAAAGTGTTGGAGCTCACCAAGCAACTTCACGAGGAGCAAAGTCTGAATGCCGACATTGACACAAAGAGGAAGCGTCCGTGGGAGACTTGAGTCTTAGGTCTTAGGAGTTTTCATTTTGTTGTCTCTTCGAGACCTTTTGCTTTTTCTTTGTAAGCCCAAGGGGCAATTGTAACTCTTGAACTTATTAATGCAATTGTTGTTTTTGTTTCCTTTTTGTCTATAAAATTTAAATCTCTTAAAGGTCCTTGAAACATTACATCCACATAGCATGAATCATATCATAAACAGGTTTTTCGATACAGGTTTCCTCATCTATTTACTATTTATTTTAGTATAAGATGGCTCTAGAGAAAACCGTAAAAGATATGCAAACTCAACACCCACAGTTCCAAGAGACTCTCCTCAACTTAGCTTAAGGACAACAAGAAATGATGACACTCCTTTCCACCAAAAAGAAGACTAAGAAGTGGGCTGTTATTCTCAACATGGGAAGAAGGTTCAAGGGTTCTGCCCGATTGGCTCTAATAAAAGAGGCTTCTTCTGAGGAAGAAGACAATCAAGACGAGGATGTTAGAAGCACCAGGGCTGGTGGTGGAAATAACCAGATCTCTGGGGATGAAGACTACTCCAATGAGCAGTACCCACCAGCGGATGACAAATACAAACAGCTAGAAGACCGACTTAAGGCCGTGGAGATCCAAACAGTTCCTGGTTTGGACTTTGGAGATTTGGGTTTGGTCCTGTGGTGGTTATTCCCTAGAAATTCAAGGTCCACTTCTTCGCCAAATATGATGGAGTCTCTTGTCTGAAACTCCACTTAAGGTTATATGTCCGCAAGATTCAACCACACACCGCCGATAGGAAGTTATGGGTTCATTTCTTCCAAGAGAGCTTATCTGGGACACAGTTCGAGTGGTTCTATCAACTAGAGGGAACTAATATCCACACATGGGAGGATTTAGCTGCTACCTTCTACAGACAATACCAATACAATGCTGACCTTGCACCAACTCACGTTCAATTACAAAGTATGACTATGAGTTCAAATGAAGGCTTTAAGGAGTATGCTCAAAAGTGGAGGGACCTAGCTAGAAGGGTGCAACCCCCTTTTACTAACAGAGAATTGGTGGACATGTTCATGGGCACCTTGAATGGTCCATTCTTTAATTTTCTGATTGGGAGTTCTTTGTCAGGGTTTAATGAGCTGATCTTCACCGGCGAGCGAGTTGGAAGTGGAATCAAAAGTGGGAAGATCCTGATGGCCTCAACCTCTATTGCTGTAAAGAAACCATTTGTTGGTAAGAAGGAAACTAATTCTGTTTATGGACAAAGGAGACGTATCAAGAATGATCGTCATCAGTCGGTAGAAGCATCATTGATTTCTAACCAAACCCCAGTTCAACAACTACAACAACAAAACAATCAACGTAGGCCAGATGCCCCGAGGAGGAAGTTCACTAGGATCAACATGCCATTTTCTCAAGCTTTACAACATCTATTAAAGGTAGATTTGGTAACACTACGGGATCCTCCTCAAAGTCCCAACACATCATCTCCGAAGTATAACCCAAATGCAAGGTGTGCATACCATTCCAATAGCCCTGGGCACGACACCAATGATTGTTGGGCCCTAAAAAGCAAAATCCGAGATTTGATTGACAACAAAGTGATTGAGTTTGACCCTCCAGAAACCCCTAATGTGATTACCGCACCCATACCCAGTCATGGTAAAGGTGTTAATGCTGTTGACGATGTTTCCTATGTCTCTTCCATCAGCTATTTGACTACTCCCTTGATGATCGTTAAGAAGAATCTGTTAAGAGCCGGTTTATTTCTGAGCTGCCTTGAGAATTACTACCATTGTGCTTCCCAAACTAATAGATGTATATGGCTGAAGAAAGGTATCCAATGTCTGATCTATAGCCATGAAATTCTGTTCGAGAAAACTCTTTCCGTGAAGAGTTTGCCTGAAAGTACTTTCCAAGAGCTGAGACTTGAA
Source organism: Vicia faba (assembly GCA_948472305.1). Lineage (NCBI taxonomy): Eukaryota > Viridiplantae > Streptophyta > Magnoliopsida > Fabales > Fabaceae > Vicia > Vicia faba. The sequence continues at coordinate 108,347 of CATIWC010000669.1, forward strand.
GATGTTTCCATAACCACCATTTCAAGTAATCCTATAAGGATCACCTCTAGAGGCCCTATAAGGATTCCTACTGAGCCGAGAGTGGCTCCCCTGATCATTACTACACCGAGGCCAGTCCCATATTCCTTTGACAAAGCTGTGCCTTGGAACTATGAGGAAGAAGTTTATTATCATGGTGTCAAGCAAGAGCCATGGATTATTGAAAATGAGGATCCTGAAATTAAAAACATTGTCGGAACTAGTAAGGTCATTAGGACATGAAGGATCTTCTCTCCAGAGATCTCTCCTCCAACAACTACTACAACACCTATTCATATTCCTGCTGCTGGGCCAACTGTTGACACCCAAGGTAAGAGAAAGTATCTGAGACTGCCCGGATGAAGGCGCCATCCAAAGATGTTACAATTGAAGGCCCATCTAGATAAGAGATGGAAGAAATTGTAAAGATCATTCGTAAAAGCGACTACAAAATAGTTGAGCAAATGGGGAAAACACCTTCCAAAATATGCATGTTGTCCTTGTTATTATGCTCCAAAGCACATGCCTAAGCTTTGTTGAAATTTATGAAGAATGCCCATATACCACAAGAAACCACTGTTGATCAATTTGAGAATTGTGTTGCAAGCCTAACTGTTGATAATGGTTTAGGATTTTCTGATGCAGATTTAACTCCGGTGGGGAAGAATCATAACAAAGCTCTACACATCTCTATTGAATGCAAAGGAACTACTTTGGCGCATGTGTTAGTAGATACAGGGTCCTCCCTAAATGTTTTACCCAAAGGTACTTTGGATAGACTGGACTGTGAAGGGTTGGTGCTAAAACCTAGTGATATCATGATAAGAGCCTTCGATGGGTCGAAGAGAATGGTCTACGGAGAGGTTGATCTTCCGATCAAGATGGGATCTCAAGTCTACCATTAAACTTTTTATGTAATGGATATCCGCCCGACCTATTCTTGCTTTCTCGAACGCCCATTGATCCATAGGGAAGGTGCAGTTACCTTTATATTACATCAAAAGCTGAAATACCCAGTGAAAGGGAAGATTGTCATAGTCTACAGAGAGGAAGAATATACGGTCAGTCATTTGAATTCTTTCAAATATGTTGAAATGGATGTAGAATTCATTGAAACCCCCTGTCAAGCATTTGAGGTAATCTCTCCGACGATTGTTGTTGCTAAAGCTACTATTCCTAAGGTCTCTAGAAACCCACCAAGAATGGTTTTCTTAAAGGATGCAAGGGCTGTTGTAGAAGAAGGAGGTTACAACGTCTGGGGATAACTTCTTGACATCCCCTACAAATCCCAAAAATTTGGATTGGGTTTCACTTCAAAGGCTCAGAAAGAGGTTCGCCGTGTTCATGATGGAGGACCACCTCTCCGTATTAGCAACAATGAAGTCAATGCTCTGGAAGACACTGATAGTGATGGTGACTTGAACGACTGGATATTCCCTACTGTTGACGGTGGACTAAACAACTGGAAGGTCAAAGACTTCATCTCAATCTCCTTCAACTAGGAGTAATTACTATTTCCTATTTTTATTGCTTTAAGAAGTTTGTATGTATAATTTCTTTAAAACAATGACTTTAAACCATGTGCCTTGCCTGAAGCACAATGGTCCATTTGTTAAGGGTTGTCATTTCATATATCATATGCTCATTTAATGAAAACATTAGACGATTTTGCATTCAAGTTTTGCGCTCTTTTCCTTTCTTTTACTTTACTGCATTTTCAAAATAGCCATATGACCTTACATGCACACACACACATTTGCAGATCCACGTCCACTCCGGATCTCATTAACAACAATTCTACTATTGTGGTTTATGAATTCGAAAATCCAATCTATCAAGTCGAATACGAAGGTGAAGAATATTGTGAGATACCAGGAGAACTCTCCAGAATCCTAATACAAGAGGAAAAGGCTATCCAATCGTACGAAGAACCAATCGAAGTGATAAACTTGGGTACTGAGGCAGATAAGAAAGAAGTCAAGATTAGCGCCAACCTGGAAGACAGTGTCAAGAGAATATTGGTTCAGATGGTTCACGAATATATTGAGGTCTTTGCTTGGTCATATGAAGACATGCTAGGGCTCGATACTGATATTGAGGTTCATCGGTTGCCAATGAAAGAAGGCTGTTCTCCAATCAAACAAAAGGTTCATCGCATGCGCCCTGATATGTCAGAGAAAATCAAGGCTGAGGTGATGAAATAGTTCAATGCAGGTTTCTTGGTAGTGCTGTCATATCCCTAATGGGTTTCAAATGTTGTTCCAGTGCCGAAGAAAGATGATAAGGTATGTATGTGTGTAGACTACATGGATTTAAATAGGGCAAACCCCAAAGACGACTTCCCACTTCCATATATTGATGTCTTGGTCGACAACACTGCTCAACACAAGGTATTCTTCTTCATGGATGGCTTCTCGGGTTATAACCAAATCAAAATGACGCCCGAAGACATGGAGAAAACCACTTTTGTCACACAGTGGGGCACCTTATGTTATAAGGTTATGCCTTTTTGGATGAAGAACGCAGGAGCAACTTATCAACGGGCTATGGTGGCTTTATTTCATGAAATAATTCATCATGAGATAGAGGTCTATGTGGATGACATGATAGCAAGATCCCAAACTAAAGAAGAGCACCTTGATCATCTACACAAACTGTTAGACAGGATGAAGAAATACAAGCTGAGGTTGAATCCCAACAAATGCACCTTTGGGGTAAGATCTGGAATGCTACTAGGCTTCATTGTCAGTGGAAAAGGAATTGAAGTCGATCCTACAAAAGTCAAAGCTATCTAAGAAATTCCAGCCCCCCGTACTGAGAAGGAGGTCATAGGTTTCTTGGGACGACTCACCTACATTGCCCAATCCATTTCTCACCTGACTGCTACTTGTGAGTCACTCTTCAAGTTGCTGAAGAAAGATCAAGTAGTAAAATGGAATGACGACTACCAAATAGCTTATGACAAGATCGAAGAGTACTTGCAAGAAACTCCAATTCTGATGCCACCAGTGGAAGGAATACCTCTAATCATGTACTTAACCGTGTTAGATAATTCAATGGAGTGTGTGCTGGGGCAGCATGACGAGTCTAGTCGAAAAGAGCATGAAATATACTACCTTAGCATAAAGTTTACCGACTGTAAAACAAGATATTCACTACTTGAGAAAACTTGTTGCACTTTAGCATGGGCTGCTCGCCGACTAAGATAGTATATGTTGACTCATACTACTCTATTAATCTCTAAGATGGATCCCATCAAGTACATATTTAAGAAGCCAACTCTCTCCAGAAGGATAGCCCGATGGCATATGATCTTGACTGAATATGACATCCAGTACACAACACAAAGCAATCAAAGGGAGTGTACTGGCAGATTATTTGGCGCATCAAGTTGTGGATGACTACCAATCTATGAACTTTGAATTCCCAGACGAGAATATCATGCTGATTACGGATTGTGAAAAGCCTAGACTGTATAAAGGACCTGATCAAGGATCCCGATGGACTATGGCTTTTGATGGAGCTTCCAACGCACTGGGTAACAGAATTGGTGTTGTGATCATTTCCCCCAAAGGTTTCTATACGCCTTTCACTTCCAGGGTTTGCTTTGACTGTACCAACAACATGGCTGAGTACGAAGTGTGCATCTTGGGTCTTAAAGCTGCTATTCACCTAAGAATCAAATTCTTAAGTGTATATGGAGACCCAACTTTAGTAATCAATCAAATAAAAGGAGAGTGGGATACAAAACATCTGCATCTTATCCCTTACAAAGAACTTGTGCTAACCTTGATCCCTTACTTTGAAGAAATTACCTTTGAACATATTCCGAGGGAAGAAAATCAGTTGGAGGATGCCTTAGGTACCATGTTATCCATGTTCAAGGTTAAGTAGGACAACGAAGCTCCCAGAATTACTGTCGAAAGATTTGATGAACTGGCGCACTACTATGAGATTGACACTGATAGAGTAGAGGAGAAGCCTTGGTCTCACGAAGTGAAAAGGTACCTTTAAGCTCAAGAGTATCCTGAAGGGGCATAAATTAATGATAAGAAATTCCTGCGGAGGTTTTCAGCCAAGTTCTTCCTGAGCAACAAAATTTTATACAGGCGCAACCATGATTCAACCATGCTTCGTTGTATGGATAAGAAGGAAGCAAAGAAAGTTATGGAGGACATGCACGAAGGAATATTTGGTGCTTACTCTAGTGGACATACTATGGTCAAGAAGATTCTGAGAGCCGGTTACTATTGGTCGACTATGGAAACCGATTGTCACCACCACTCGAGGACTTGCCATAAGTGCCAAATTTATGTTGATAAGGTTCACGTGCCTCCAGTTCCTTTGAATGTCATGACTGCTCCTTGGCCATTTGCAATGTGGGGTATTGATATGATCAGAGAAATAAATCCTACTGCTTCTAATGGACATCGTTTCATTTTTATCGCCATTGACTAATTTACCAAGTGGGTTAAAGCAGCTTCATTTGCCTCAGTTACCAAGAACATCGTGGCCCGGTTCATCAAGCATAACCTCATCTATTGGTATGGTATCCCTTAGAGGATCATTACTGACAGTGGTACCAACCTTAACAATGCCATGATCACTGAACTATGCATGCAGTTCAAGATCAAACACCATAACTATTCTCCATATAGACCAAAGATGAATGGCGCAGTGAAAGCCGCTAACAAGAACATAAAGAAGATTGTGCAAAAGATGGTGGTGACCTACAAAGACTGGAATGTGATGTCACCATTTTCTCTTTATGGCTATCATACTTCAACACGAACATCAACTAGGGAAACCCCATTCTCTCTAGTCTATGGCATGGAAGCCGTCCTACCTGTTGAGGTCCAGATTCCTTCTCTAAGAATCATGAAAGATTCAGACTTGGACAAAGACGAGTGAAGACGAGTGGATTCAGACTAGGTTGGATAAGTTGATTCTGATGGACGAGAAGAGGCTTGCAGTTGTCTTTCATGGTTAGATGTATCAAAAACGTATGATCAAGGCATTCAACAAGAAGATCAAGCGTCGAGTATACCAGGTTGGTGACTTGGTAATAAATCACATCATTCTACTACAAGGCGATCCCAGAGGCAAATGGACTCCCACCTATGAAGGGCCATTTGTTGTCAAGAAAGTATTCTCGGGAGGTACTATGATGCTAACCACTATGGATTACAAAGATTTCCCGCACCATGTGAACACAAACATAGTCAAAAAATACTATGCATAAGAATGACCCACTAGGTTGACATGCTTAGGCAAAAATAAAGGCATCCCAGCGAACCAAAAGGGTTTGGGAAAAATTAGGGATATATACAAAATATTATACACCTGGCAAGTCAAAAACATGAAAAGGAGGCTTGGGCAAAAAAGGGTATCCTGGTGGACTAAAAACCTGAAAGGGCGATCCAGGCAAAAATTATGGATTAAAAGCGTACGACTATGTCTGGTTGGATCACTTACATTCAAGATTTATTACCAAAGTCGAAAGTTCAAATGGTTCAATCAACTTCTTCCGATGGCAAGGGACGATATGTTCAAAGACATAGGGGCAATAGCAGAGTTTGGAACCCAGTGAGATCACTTTCACATGGCTATACATTTTGTTTTCACTTTGTACTCTTTTCATTTCACGAAGACTTCCTCTTACTAGGATTTCTGTCTCTTTGTACAAACTCGCCTGTTTATAGGAAAATTATCAATACAAATACATCTTAAAGTTCAAACTATTGGTTTTTTCTGTTTAGTTTGCAAAAACGTCCCATGACTAAATTAAATGAACATAATTAACTGTTAACAAATATATGCATAAAACAGGAATAAGCATTTACTCAAGATTCTATAAATTGGGATGACATTCAAGCTGTCCATAAATCCCCAGAGCTACTTCAAAGAGACTATCCCCACAGAGTAGTCTTCACAAATAAGGGTACATTCCCCGTAATCTCCCCAGCAGATTGCTCCAGCAAATAAAGGAGTATAATCTCTTTCCCAATAATTTCACCAACTTACGGAGTTTCCAATCAGTACACTTCTTGGAAATTCTTTTCCCCAGCTGAGATTGGTCCTCTAAAACTGAAAAAGAAACCTTGCAGAGTTCTTCTCTCTAGAAAAATTCAATTCCCCCAACAGAGTTCGTTTCCTTAGCAGAATATTCTAACAGGGTTTATTTCTCCAACAGACTACAATTTCCTCAGCTTGAGTCTATTCCTCAGACTACCACAAATCACTGACAAGATTCCTCCCCCCATTGAAGTAACCACTGTCCCCAGAAAATTGGTGTAAAACCTAGAATCAGACCATATATCAATTAGCCTTATCCTCCCCAGACGAGCCAGAGGGTTATCCATCTCTTTTATCTTCAGTCAAGGAATTCAAAAATTAGCTTCCCTAAACAAGTTGGAAGGTTATCCATCTCTTTTATCCCCAGTCAGGATAAATAAAAAAAACTCCCCAGTAGAGCAACGAACGACCAAGATTCTTAAACTCTACTCGCCAAACAGAAATCAATACATCCCCTGCAGAGTTTCCTCAAACAATTAAGCAGGAATCCATGGCGAAAGCATTCTAGCCAAGATTGAAGATACAAATACTCTTCATCCTCAACAATAATCAGGGATTTATTTTCCCAAACAAAGATACACTTCAATAACATTTCACATTCATACATCATAACATATGCATACGAAACGCATATAGCACAGTCTCATTTATTTTGAGAACATCATTATGCAATGCATTTCATACATCATGACATTGCATACAGTTAAATCTTTACCTTTTTAGGAAGAATCAATCGACAAACCGATATCATCAACAAATCCTCAAAACAAATTGTAGTTCATTCCCTGAAATAAGTAATGGCAAATATCTACATGATGGATACTCCCTTCAAGCATATGCTGGCTCAGATTAAATCGACCAAAGATTTATTCTGATACTTCTCTCAATAGACCTTTTCTGGCTCAGATTAAATTGACCAAAGATTTATTCTTATACTTCTTCAAGTTAAATATTTAAAGACATCTGCTGGCTCAGATTAAATCGACCAAAGATTTATTCTGATACTTCTCTCAGTAGACCTTTTCTGGCTCAGATTAAATCAACCAAAGATTTATTCTGATACTTCTCACAATTAAAGATTTAAAGACATCTGCTGGCTCAAATTAAATTGACTAAAGATTTATTCTGATACTTCTCTCGGTAGACCTTTTCTGGCTCATATTAAATCGACCAAAGATTTGTTCTGATACTTCTCCCAGTTAAAGATTTAAATACATCTGCTGGCTCAGATTAAATCGACCAAAGATTTATTCTGATACTTCTCTCAGAAGACCTTTTCTGGCTCAGATTAAATCAACCAAATATTTATTTTATTACTTCTCCCAATTAAATTTTAAAGACCTCTGATGGCTCATATTAAATCTACCAAAGATTTATTCTGATACTTCTCTCAGTAGACCTTTTCTGGCTCAGATTAAATCGGCCAAAGATTTATTCTAATACCTCCCCCAGTTAAAGTCGAATCTAGACTTAGTTTAATTTCTCTATAAATAGTTAGTTTGGATGGAATTTATAATCCCATCTCTGACAACTCTCTCTCACCTCTCCAAATGGTATCTCTAAGCCCATTCCTGACATAGTCAACAAACAGTTTTACTTCATGCACAGGCGAGTGCAAATTTCTGGTCACTAAAGTGTTCAATCATCTTCCACCCTCAAGTAACGAATGACGGAGAAGCCAATTTAACTCTTCAGGTTTAAGAATATTGAACAGGGGCAGGTGTTGTACCCCAAAATTTTCCCTCTCTTTTCTCAAGACATTTCTCACAAAGGATCTCAAAAGCTCAAGGATTTCTCAAGAATTGATCAGACAAACTCATCTCCTAAGCACTGAGGCCACAAATTAGGATTTTAGTTTTCACAAGGGAAATTGGATTTATAATGCCTCAAAACACTTTCATGGTTCATTATGGGTCTCCAAGAATAATCATGCCAAGTTTCAAGTCATAGATCACAATTTTGCTCAGTCAATTGATCAGATGACTGAAAATCAGCTGTATTGGATAAAAAGTCAACTATGGTCAACCTATAGTCAAACTTCCAAATTGTTTTCCCATATTAATATTGTTAAGTCATATTCATCAATTAATCAAGGTTTGATCATAATTCCTCAAGAAAAGCATTCAAATTATCAAAGGGGAAAATGGTTAAAATTAGGGTTTTGATTGGGATTGACCAATCATTGACTTTTGACCTAATACATGACTTAATGGTTGAATTATGATCTTGAGAATTCAAACACAGTATCTTAACCTAATTTCATGGCTCAAGTCATTTCTCAAGATCAAACAATTGATAGTTGAAATTTGATCAACTGGTGAAAAAGTCAAATGTTACAAAAAAAGTCAAACTTTGACTTTTTTTGGCCAACTTTGAGTTTCAAAGATCAAGATTAATCAAGACATTCAAAAATATCAAACTTGGTAAACAAGAATCAAGAAAGTCAAGAAAATCCACAAAAAGTCAACGTTTCAAGACTTAGAAAATTTTCTAAGTATATTTTATACTTGATAAATTCATTACTTCATGACCTTTTTTTCACCAAGACGCAAGATGATTCAAGGAAAACTTTAAAAATGAAAGTTGTATATGTTTATGAATTCTACAACTTTGTATTATAGAGTTGATGTCCAAAAAATTCTTAGATTTGAAGATATAAGCCCATGAAGTCATGACATTTTTCATAAAACACTTAGTGAAATTTTTGACAAGTTTAGGAAGATTTATGACCTAACGTCTTGGCTAATTTTCACCTAGATCCAAGATGATTTAGCAAAAATGGTGAACATTAAGGTTGTATATAATGCTTCAAGCTTTCCAAAATATCCAAGAACTTGAAGATATCATTTTTGAGCTAAGAGAATCGAAGGCAAGAAGTTGGGCATCCATTCTTGAATTAGAAGTCATTTTGATGATGAACCCTTGGCCAAATCTCATAGCTATGCTGCATAATCTTACTTTGCAGGCTTCTAACTTGAAATTCACTCCATAATTAATGGTTTACACAATTTTTAGAGCTATGATCCAAGCATTAGAGCCACTGTCCAAGAGATTCATCCATTTTTGGCACAAAGTAACATTGCTATTCTTTTAAAGTTGCTTTAAACACAAAGTCAACTTGTATTGAGCCTCTAACTTTCTCCCTCTACACACTCAACATACAAAGTCAGATAAACATGTTTAAATCTTCTAACCACTCTAGATAGCTTTGTACCATACCTTGGAATGATGTTTGTCAAGCTTGCTTCAAAAACAAGTAAAAAATTCATAACTTGTGATCTTGTGACTCTGAACACACCAAGCTTCCAAACCTTTTCCTATAAGTAGAAGCACTATTTTGAATGATAGGACACGAAATTGCAAGCCTTAAAACTCTCCCAAACTCCCTCAAACTCAGATGTGCATCAAAAACTCATTTTTTGTGCCATTTTTGACCTCACACCTTAAACTCTCATTTCACTAGTGCGTTCTTCCTCAAAATTAATCACAAAGCATCTATATATCATTTAGAACCTAACTAAACACATGTTACACGACTTTAACACCTCCATCACCATTCTCCATTTAAAAAAAAACATCTTGCACATTGACTTCTCTAGAACATTATAGAGAGACTCTCAATCCAAAGTAAGCATTACAATAGCTTCCTGGAGGTCCAGTGAAGCTAACCAGATTATTACAACACCTTGAAGAGTGCTCAAACTCAAAACACGATCTCCATTTGCAAGGTGAGTTTTCTGAATTTCCAAATCTTCACACAAGCAACATTTGCCTTTGATTTTATAAGATAAAATGTAGACATCATAGCCCTGAAACTAACCATGTCCTTAGAATTCATTTATATTGCTTGAGTGATGTGAATTTTGGGTTTTAACTTTCTGAAAAAGTTAGGTCAAATTTGGTACTAAGATAAAATTCATTCTTATCTTTGATATATAGCCTTAGTTATTTACATGGTTGAAATCGTGGTTAAATTTCATGCAACTTTCATGTTTATATTTTCCATTTTGGTTGAGAAATGAGGAAGTTACAGATTTCAAAAATGTTGAAGAATATCCTGGCGCGAGGAAGAAGAGGATTACATGTTCAGGACAAGGTTTTAATATATTTATTGCAAGTTGTTTCAATAACGGATGAAATAGCCACCCAAAAGGCAAGGCGCGCGCGCGTATAAGGATTTGGTGTGTGAGGACCTGGGCTCGAGCCCCAACGTCCCATTTTTCTATTTTCCTAACATTTTTATTTTTTTGCTTGTTTCAGTGCCGAGCCTTCTGCTTTTGGGCCATTCATTTTACTCACTATCATCCCCTGTTTGCTTAATAACACTGACCATATATATATATATATATATATATATATATATATATATATATATATATATATATATATATATATATATATATATATATATATATATATATATATATATATATATATATATATATATATATATATATATATATATATATATATATATATATATATATATATATATATATATATATATATATATATATATATATATATATATATATATATATATATATATATATATATATATATATATATATATATATATATATATATATATATATATATATATATATATATATATTATTTTCTTATACAAAAAAAAGGCCTCCTTGGGCCTGGATTTTCACCAACACCTCCCTAATTTATTTTCAACCCCTTGATCCATTATTTTATATTTTTATTTTTATTTCATTTTCTTTTCTTTTATTTATCTATTTTTTTAATCAAAAATATAAAAATTACATTTTCTTAAATGATTATATCAAGTTTTCCCAAAGTATTTTATTCTTATTTTTATAGACAAAAATAATAAAAATACTTTCTTAAACTGTTTAACTTATTTTCTTAATTAAATTAATTTAGACTTAGGTTTTATTTTAATTTTCTCTTTTAATTAAATTAATTTAGACATTAGGATTTTTATTAATTAACTTCTTTTCAAATTAATTAATTAGTTTAATTATAAAAAACCCTTTTTCATAAAAAACTCAAATAAAAACAATTTTCTTTTCTCCTTTTCATTATCCTTACATTTTTGTATATTTCTATTTTCGCATTGCAATTTATGTAACTATCAAAGCCTTGTAATAGTAATTAGGGTTTACTTTACTTGTCATCCCCATTTGTAAATTTGTATCCCCATCCCCTAAAGTGATCTAATAGCATAGGATATTTAAATTCCACAATTTATCGCTTTCCATATTATTGCTAGTAATTAGGGTTTGTATGACAAGACTTAAAACCAAACAATAGACAACCCTAATTCAAGACAAGTTAAATGAAAACAATACACTTTGCACACATGCACCTCTAGGGTTAACCCACACTTGTTGCCTTAGATTGAAACAGTCATGTCCCTCGAAAGTGGGATACTTTAGCAAAGACCCTTGATTAAAAGATCGTAGTCCTTTGATGACCCTTCGATGTTGCCTTCGGTAAACGATCTTAGACCCTTACAACAATTGCTAAAGTGTCCTATCTGTTGCCTTCTATGACTCTACGATGACCCACACCTGTCCCTCACATCCAATGATATGGCTTTCTACTAACTAACGATAAAATAACACTATCTAGAGGAGGAGGAAGAGAACAAATACTTTCTTTTGAGTATGTAGAACGCTCGTAGTTGCTTGCTCGCAAACATTTCAAAATAAAACATATTTCAAACACACCAACACTTTCATGAAATATTTTCAAAAGTCAACACTTTGTATACATTCTTATAGAGACGAGAATCATTACAAAGTTCGCCTAAACAAAGAAACTTTTCAAAAATACTTTCAAAACAAACACAAACACATTTACAAAGCATTTCAAAGTGAGCTAGCAATTAAGAGCTCGTAGATAACTACAAATGAAAAGGGTGCTAATACCTTCCCTTTTCATAACCTACCCCCCCCCCCCCCCCCCCCCGAACTCAAGAAAATTCTCAAAATGTCTTTCATATTATTTTCACCCTTTCCTTTATTGGATAAAAGAAAAGTCGGTGGTGACTCTTGCTATCCGCAACAATTGCGATCAAAGGCAAAACACCCAAGTCAGTTCTCCCACCGTATTACAGAATTGGCGACTCTACTGGGGAAGCTAAACTAAAAGTGGGGTTACCTTAAGAGATAGATCAACTTTATTTGCTTTAATTGTTTTCTTTGTTTGCTTTACATTTATGGGTTATGCTTGGGTTTATTACTTGTAAAGATCCTATACCCGGATTTGGGGCATATTAGGTAAGTAGCAATAGATCGTGGGGACTGTACGGCATAATACTGACATAGTTGAAGCAATGGCTATGTTAGTGTGACACATTTATTGGTACCCGGTGTCCCTTGAGTCCAGTCAAGGAGAATACATGGCCGCTGTATGGTGTCGTGAAGCACTAACTGACCGTGGAACCTTAGTTGAACAACTTGGCCATTAGAAAGTAATGAGATGGCCGACTTTTGTGAAAGACTAAAGTTGGTTGATACTCGATGCTACACTCATTGAGATTATACTTTTGGGATATTTCGGTCGCTAATAAAGAAGCTTGTGCTGAAACAATGCCCGATGAAGAAAGATCAGTGATATTGAGATTCCTTAGAACCCGATTACTTTCTTTTAGGACAGGTTGAACCAACCAAACTTCAAGAGGGTACTTACCTGTAAACCCCATGCAAGCCTAAACCTAAGACCTTGTTTTCTTGTTTCTGTGTGATTATTTGTTCATAAACATCATGACATCACGCCCTAGCATTTTCACTAACCATTTTAAGGACTTGGAGATTTATCTTTGTTTTATTTTGTAGGGAATGGCTTCCACACGCAAAAATACCATCTGAATCAACTTCGTAAGGGTGCCTCATCAACTCAAAGAGTTAGCATCAAGGGTTCCTGAAAATTCTCTGTTCACCAAAAGATATGGACGGCTTCTCAACCTGGCTACCTCAAGCTTTGATGAAGACATGTTGAAGATTCTCTTTCAGTTCTTTGATCTAGTACATCGTTGTTTTACCTTTCCCAATTATCAATTGGTGCCTACAATGGAGGAATTCTCTCAACTACTAGGAGTGCCTATTCTTGATCAAATACCCTTCACCGGTCTAAAGGAAGTTCTAAGACCTGAGGTTATTGCCAAGGCCTTACATTTGAAGAGTTTTAACATTGTAGCTAATTGGGAGACAAGAAGTGGGGTCAAAGGCTTTTTGCATAAATTCATAATGGAGAAGGCTCTATTATTTTAGGAGGCCATGGATTTGTAAGATTTTGAAGAAGTTTTGCCTCTTCTAATCTATGGTTTGGTATTGTTCCCTAACCTGGACCAGCTCGTAGATGTGAATACCGTCAAAATTTTCCTTACTCGTAACCCTATGCCTACATTACTTGGAAACATTTTGCACTCTCTTCATACTCACACTATGAGGAAATAAGGGACTCTTATGTGTTGTTTACCTTTGCTGTCTAGGTGGTTTATTTCACACCTTTCTCGATCAGTATTGAAGAATGAACAAGGCTTAAGATGGTCTCAAAGGTTGATGTCGCTCTCTCATTTTGATATCCATTGGTGTTCTCAATCTCAAGAAGACATTATTATAATTTACCATTGTGGGGAGTTCCCTAATGTTCCACTTTTGGGCATTAGGGGATGTATTACTTATAACCTGTCTCTAGCTCTATGATAATTTAGCTACGCTCGAAGAGATGGCCCCCACGACGCATTCATTCAAGGTTTTATATTCGACTACAAGAACAATGCCCAAGGTTATCATAAGAGGTTTGTACATGCTTAGGGCATGGTAAGCAAGGCTGATAGCAAGACTTTAGGGCATAAGAATTCCATCCCTCTTGAGCCTTATCTCAAATGGGTGCGAGCTTGTGCTCAGAGTCTCATGATGCCATATCCCGCTATCTTACCAATAGTTGTGGAGCCTGTTGCTGAGGGAGATATTCCTCATACCATCCTCCATCCTAACATGCCTACCGACCTGCAGGAATTGCAGAGATTATGGATTTAACTTAAGGGGGAACGAGATACATTTGAAGCTCAATTTCATGCAAGTGAGAAGAAAGTGTTGGAGCTCACAAGACAACTTCACTAGGAGAGAAGCCTAAATGCCTACATTGCACCAAAGAGGATGCGTTCGTGGGAGACTTGAGTCTTTTGTTTTAGGAGTTTATTTTATCGTCTCTTTAGGACCTTTTTTCTTTTTTCCATTGTAAGCCCAAGAGGCATTTGTACTTCTGGAACTTATTAATGCAATTGATGTTTTTTGTTTATAAAATTTAAATTCCTTAAAGTCCTCAAAAACATGGCATCCGCATAACATGCATCATACCATAAACAGGTTTTCCGACATAGGTTTCCTCATCTTTCTACTGTTTATTTCATTATAAGATGGATCTCGAGCAAACCGTCAAGGACTTGCAGAATCAACACTCTCAATTCCAAGAGACTCTTCTCAACTTAGCAAAGGGTCAACAAGAAATGACAGAGCTTCTCATCACGAAGAGGAAGACCAAGAAGAAAGGTGTTATCAACATGGGGAAGAGGTTCAAAGTCCCCGCCTGACAAGTTCAAATTGAAGAAGACTCCTATAAGGAGGATGACTATCAAGATGAAGATGCTAGAAGCACCCGTGCTGGAGTTGGGAATAACCAAATTTCCGAGGACGGGGATTATTCTGATGAGTAATACCCACAGGTCGACGTCAAATACAAGCAACTAGAAGACAAACTAAAAGTTGTAGAGATCCAAGCAGTGGCTGGCTTGGACTTTGGAGACTTGGGTTTGGTTCTTGGGGTGGTTATCCCCCACAAATTTAAGATCCTTATCTTCGCCAAGTATGATGGTGTCTCATGTCCGAAGCTTCATCTAAGATCATATGTCTATAAGATTCAGCCGCACACAGCCGATAGGAAACTATGGGTGCACTTTTTCCAAGAGAGTCTATCTGGAACATAGTTGGAGTGGTTTTACTAATTTTAAGGGACCAATATCCATACTTGGGAGGATTTGGTTGCTGCCTTTTACCACCAATATCAATATAACGCTGATCTTGCACCAACTCGGGTGCAACTATAAGGCATGACCATGGGTTCAAATGAGGGCTTCAAGGAATACGCCCAAAAATGGAGAGATCTGGAGGGCAGGGTGCAACTACCTCTAACTGATAGAGAATTGGTAGACATGTTTATGGGAACATTGACTGGTGCATTTTTCAACTTGCTGATTGGGAGTTCATCATCCGGATTTACTAAATTGATCTTAACTGGCGAGAGGGTGTAAAGTGGAATTAAAAGCGGGAAGATGCCCATGGCCTCCACCTATAATGTTGTGAAAAAAAAATTTATTAGTAAAAAAAGAGACTAATACCATGTATGAATCAACAAGCCGTGCTAAGAATGACCGCCATCATTTAGTGGAGGCAGTATTGATTTCCAATCCAACTCTAACTCAACGACTGCGTTAACAAAACAACCAACAAAGGCCGGATGCCAAGAGAAGACAATTTACTAGAATCAATATGCAACTATCTCAAGCTCTGCAACACCTATTGAAAGTTGATCTGGTGACCTTACGAGATCCCCCTTCTAATCCTAACACAACTTCTCCAAAATATAACCCCAATGCAAAATGTGCTTACCATTCAAATAGTCCTAGACATGATACCAATGATTGTTGGGCATTATAGAACAAAATCCAAGACCTGATTGATAAAAAAAATTGAATTCGACCCTCCACCGACTCCCAATGTGATCACCGTACCCATGGCCAGTCATGGTAAGAGTGTCAATGCTATTGAAGATGCCTCTTTTGTTTCCTCCGTCAATGATTTAACCACTTCTTTGATGACTATTAAAAAGAATTTCTTGAAAGCCGGAGTATTTCCAGGCTGCCTTAGAGACTGTTACCACTGTGCTGCACAAATTAATGGTTGTATATGGCTGAAAAAAGGTGTCCAACGCCTGATTAATAACCATGAAATTCTATTTGAGAAAATTCCATCTGTGGAAAGTTTGACCAAAAATGTATCTCAAGAGTTGGAAGACGTGTCCATAATTACCATTTCAAATACTCCTATTAGGATCACCTCCAAAGACCCTATAAGGATTCCCTCTGAACCGAGAATTACTCCTCTGATTATCACTACACCGGAGCTAGTCCCTTACTCTTCTGACAAGGTTGTGCCCTGGAACTATGGGACGGAAGTGTATTATCATGGTATCAAACAAGAGCCATGTATTGTTGAAAATGAAGATGTCAACATTACAAACATTGTTGGATCAAGTAAAGTCACTAGGACAGGAAGGATCTTCTCTCCGGAGATCTCTCCTCTGACAACCACTATTACAATACCCATTCACATATTTGCTGTTAAACCTGTTGCTGATACTCGAGAAAAGGAAAAAATGACTAAGCCTGCTTGGAAGGAGGCGTCCATAAAAGATATTGAAGAACCATATAGCCAAGAGATGGAGGAGATTCTAAAACTTATCCAAAAAAGTGACTACAAGATAGTGGAACAACTAGGGAAGACACCCTCGAAGATATTCATGTTGTCTTTGTTGCTATGCTTCGAAGCACATGTCCAAGCCTTGATAAAATTCTTGAAAAATGAACATGTCCCACAAGAAACTACTGCTGACCAATTCGAGAATTGTGTAGCAAGCCTGAATGCTGACAATGGTTTGGGATTTTCAGATACAGATTTGACTCCGGCGGGGAAGAATCACAACAAAGATCTATATGTTTCCATAGAGTGTAAATGTACCATTTTAGCACATGTGTTAGTGGATAGGGTGCTTTAGACATATTGGATTATGAAGGGTTGGTGCTGAAACCAAGTGATATTGTGGTGAGGGCCTTTGATGGGTAAAAAAGGATGGTCCATGGAGAGGTTAATCTTCCCATCAAAATTGGATCTCAAGTCTTCAACTCAACATTCTATGTGATGGATATCCGGTTGGCCTATTCTTGCTTGCTCGGACGCCCATGGATTCATGGGGCACGTGCGGTTACCTCCTCACTACATCAAAAGCTAAAGTACTCGATCAAAGGAAAATTTGTAACAGTCTGCAGAGAGGAGGAGTTCATTATCAATCATTTAAATTCTTTCAAAAATGTTGAAATGGATGGCGAATTCATTGAAAGCCCCTATCAAGCATTTAAGTGGTCCCTCCAATGATTTTTGTTTCCAAGAGCACTCCTGCCACTCCCAAAGCTGCTAAAGATACACCAAGAATGGCCTCTCTCAAGGATGCTTATTCTATTGTTGAAGACGGAGGTTGCACCATTTGGGGATAACTTCCTAATATCCCCTACAAGTCAGATAAATTTGGGTTGGGCTTCACTCCCAAGGCTCAGAAAGAGGTTCACATGCTCGTGTTGGGAAACCACCTCTCTGTATTAGCAATAATGAAGTTAATTCTCTGGGAGACTCTGATAGTGACGGTGACTAGGACGATTGGATCTACCCAACAGTTGATGGAGGACTCAACAACTGGTAGACCAAAGACTTCATCTCAATCTCCTTCAGCCAGGAGTAATTACCATTTCCTGATTTTTATTACTTTGAAAAATTTGTCTGTAATTTCCTCTAAAAACAATGACTGTAAACCATGTGCCTTGCCCGGGGCACAATGGTCCATTTGTTAAGGGTTTGTCATTTTCATATGTCATATGCTCATTTTAATGAAAACATTGGACTATTTTGCATTCAAATTTTATGCTCCTTATCTTTCTTTACTTTACTACATTTTCAAATAGCCACGTGACCTTACACACACACACACACACACACACACACACACACACATACACACACACACACACACAAACACACACACACACACACACACACTTACAGATCCACATCCACTCCAGATCTCATCGATAATAATTCTACTATTTCCATCTATGACTTTGAAAATCCAATCTATCAAGCCGGAGACGAAGGTTAATAAGATTGTGAGATACCTAGGGAACTCACCAGACTCCTGATACAAGAGGGAAAGGCCATTCAACCGTACGAAGAACCAGTTGAAGTGATAAACTTGGGTACTGAGGAAGATAAGAGGGAAGTCAAGATTGGCACCGACCTGGAAGACAATGTCAAGGGCAGATTGGTTCAGATGTTACACAACTATGTTGAGGTGTTCGCTTGGCCATTCAAAGATATGTCAGGGCTTAATAGTGATATCATAGTTCATCGTCTGCCAATGAAAGAGGTTTGTTCTCTAATCAAACAAAAGGTTCGTCGCATGCGGCCATATATGTCTGAGAAGATCAATGCTGGGGTAATGAAATAGTTTAATACAGGTTTCTTGGCAGTGACGTTGTACCCCCAATGGGTTGCAAATGTTGTTCTTGTGCCTAAGAAAGACGGAAAGGTCCATATGTGTGTGGACTATAGGGATTTAAATAGGTCAAGCCCCAAAGATGACTTTCCTCTACCACATATTGATGTCTTGGTTGACAACACTGCTCAACATAAAGTGTTCTCCGTCATGGACGGTTTCTCGGGTTAAACCCAAATCATAATGGCACCCGAAGACATGGAAAAAACCACTTTTGTTACACATTAGGGCACCTTCTGTTATAAGGTCATGCCTTTTGGGCTGAAGAATGCAGGTGCAACTTATCAACGGGCTATGGTGGCTTTGTTTCATGACATGATCCATCATGAGATAGAAGTCTATGTTGATGACATGATAGAAAGATCCCAGACTGAGGAAGAGCACCTTGATCACCTGTGCAAGCTATTTGAAAGGTTGAAGAACTACAAGATGAGGTTGAATCCCAACAAATGCATCTTATGGGGTGAGATCTGGAAAAATCTTAGGCTTCGTCGTTAGTGGAAAAGGTATTGAAGTCGATCTTGCAAAAGTCAAAGCCATACAAGAAATTCCTGCTCCCTATACTGAGAAGGAGGTCAGAGGTTTCTTAGGTCAAAACAACTACATTTCCCGATTCATCTCTCACTTAACTACTACTTGTGAGCCAATCTTCAAACTACTGAAGAAAGATCAAGTAGTCAGATGGAATGACGACTGCCAAACAGCTTTTGACAAGATCAAGGAGTACTTACAAGAACCTCCAATACTAATGCCTCCAGTTGAAGGAAGACCTCTGATCATGTACTTAACTGTATTAGAGAATTCAATAGGGTGTGTGTTGGGTCAACATGAAGAGTCTGGTCAAAAAGAGCATGCAATATACTACCTTAGCAAAAAGTTTACCGACTGTGAAACAAGATATTCACTGCTCGAGAAAACTTATTGCGCTTTTGCATGGGCTGCTCGCCGACTAAGATAGTATATGTTTACTCATACTACTCTATTGATTTCTAAGATGGATCTCATTAAGTACATATTCGAGAAGCTAGCTCTCTCCAGACGAATAGCCCGATGGCAAATGATTTTGACTGTATATGACATCCAGTACACTATAAAAAAAGCAATCAAAGGAACTGTGCTAACAAATCATTTGGCACATCAAGCTGTGGATGACTACCAATCCATGAACTTTGAATTCCTCGACGAGAATATCATGTTGATAACCGATTGTGAAAAGCCTGGACCATATGAAGGACCTGAACAAGAATCTTGATGGACTATGGTTTTTGATGGAGCTTCCAATGCATTGGTAACAGAATTGGTGTTGTGATCATTTCTCTCGAAGGTTTCCATACACCTTTCACTGTCAGACTCTGCTTTGACTGTAAAAACAACATGGCCGAGTATGAAGCATGCATCTTGGGTCGTAAGGCTGCTATTGACCTAAGAATCAAATTCCTAAGCGTATACAGAGATTCGGCCCTGGTGATCAGTCAAGTCAAAGGGAATGGGATACCAAACATCTAAATATGATCCCTTACAAAGAGCCTGTGCTAACCATGATCCCGTACTTTAAAGAGGTCACCTTTGAACATATCTAGAGGGAATAAAATCAGTTGGCAAATGCCTTAGCGACTATGTCATCTATGTTCAAGGTCAATTGGGACAACGAAGCTCCCAGAATTACTATCGAAAGATTTGACGAACCGGCACACTGTTGTGAGATTGACACTAATGAGGAGAAGCCTTGGTTCCATGAAGTGAAAATGTACCTTGAAGTACAAGAATATCCTGAGGAAGCTTCAATCAACGACAAGAAATTCCTGTGGAGGTTCTTAGCCAAGTTCTTCCTAACCAATGATATTTTATATAAGCGCAACTATGATTCTACTCTACTCTATTGTATGGACAAGAAGGAAGTAGAGAAGATCATGGAGGATATGCACGAAGGTATATTTGGAAATCACTCTAGTGGACATAATATGGCCTAGAAGATTCTAAGGGCTGGTTACTATTGGTCGACTATGGAAACTGATTGTTACCACCATTCGAGGACTTTCCATAAATTCCAGATTTATGTAGATAAGGTTCTCGTGCCTCTAATACCTTTAGACGTCATGACTGCTCCATGGCCATTTGTAATGTGGGGCATTGACATGATCAGAGAAATCAAGCCCACTGCATTTAATGGACATCGTTTCATCCTCGGCTCCATTGACTACTTCACCAAATGGGTCGAAACGACTTCATTTGCCTCAGTTACCAAGAATGTCATGGCTCAGTTCATCAAGCATAACCTCATTTGTCGGTATGGTATCCCTGAGAGAATCATCACCGACAATGGTACCAATCTCAATAATGCCATGATCATTGAACTATGTATGCAGTTTAAAATCAAGCATCACAATTCTTCTCCATACAGACCTAAGATGAATGGCGTAGTGGAAGCTGCCAACAAAAATATAAAGAAGATTGTGAAAAAGATGGTGGTAACCTATAAAGACTGGAATGGGATTCTACCATTTTATCTTCATGGATACCGTACCTCGGCGCGAACATCAACTGGGGCAACCCCATTCTCTTTAGTCTGGTATGGAAGTTGTCCGGCCTGTCGAAGTTCAGATTCCTTCTCTAAGGATTTTGAAAGAAGCAGACTTAGGCGAAGATGAATGGATTCATACTAGGTTGGATTAGTTAAACTTGATCGATGAAAAAAGACTGGTTGTTGTTTGTCATGGTCAAATGTATAAAAAACGTATGATCAAGGCATTCAAAAAGAAGATCAAACATCGAGTATACCAGGATGGTGACTTATTAATAAAAAGCATCATTCTACCACAAGGCGATCCCAAGGGAAAATGGACTCCCACCTACGAAGGGACATTTGTTGTCAAGAAAGTATTCTCGGGTGGTGCCATGATGTTAACCACTATGGACAGTGAATATTTCCCACACCATGTGAACGCGAACATAGTAAAAGAATACTACGCATAAGAACGACCTGCTAGGTTGACATACCTAGGCAAAAATAAGGGCATCCCGGTGAACCAAAAGGGTTCGGGCAAAAATCAGGGATATATACAAAAGATTGTACACCCGACAAGTCGAAAACCCGCAAGGGTGGCTTGGGCAAAAAAGGGTATCCTGGTGGACTGAAAACCCGAAAGGGCTGTCTAGGCAAAAGTTAAGGATTAAAAGCATACAACTGTATCCCGTTGGATCGCTACAAGCCAGCTTTATTACTAAGGTCAAAAGTTCAAATGGTACAAGATCAGTTCAATCAACTTCTTACAACGACAAGGGATGGTGTTCGTAGACATATGGGAAATAGTAGGGTTGGAACCCAATGAGATCTCTTCTACATGGCTATATATATTTGTTTTTACTTTGTATTCTTTTCATTTCACGACGACTTCCTCTTACTAGGATTTCTGTCTCTTTGTACAAAAACGCCTGTTTATAGGCAAATTATCAATACAAATATGCTTTGAAGTGCAAACTTTTTTATTTTTTCTTTCTGTTTGATTGCAAAAATGTCCAATGACTAAAATTGAATGAACATATGCATATGAACATGATTAGCTGTTAACAAATATACGCATGAGGACAGGAATAAATACTTACTCTAGGAGCCAGGATAACACTCATGCTGTCCATAAATCCCCACAGATTACATTCATACAATTTATTTTCGGAAGTTCCAATTAGCATATCTTCTGAAAATTCTCTTCCCCAGCTGAGTCTGGCCTTCCAAAACCAAAAGAGAAACCTTGCATAACTCTTCCTCAAAAGGATTTTTTTCCCCATAATGTCTTCCTCAATAGGGTTTATTGCTCCAACAGACTGCCATCTCCCCAACTTGAGTCTATTCCTTAGACTACAACAAAACACTAACAAAACTCCTCTCTCCCAGTAGGGTTGCCACTGTCCCCAAAATGTTACTACAAAACCTGGAGTCCGACAAGAATACTTAAGTTAACTTTACTCTCCCCAGACAAATCGAAAGTCTAATCATCTCTTTTATCCCTAGTTAGTGTATATAAGAATTAAATTCCCCAGTAGAGCAATGGACAACTAAGGTTCTTAAACTTTAATCCTCAAGCAGAAATCAATATCCCTAGCAAAATTTCCTCAAACAACAAATGGGAATCCCCAGCGGAAGTATTCAAGACAAAATTAAATATACACATACTCTTCATCCACATCAATAGTCAGGACAAAGATTTATTCATACATCATGACATATGCATACAAAACATATGGCATGATCTCATTTATTTTTTAGGACATCATTAAGCAATGCATTTTCATACATCATGACATTTCATATAGATAACTCTTTACCATTTCAGGAAAGATTAATCAACAGACAAATATCATCAATAATTTTCAACAGTTCTAGATCAATTCCCGAAACAGGACGGGGCGACTATCTTTATCATTAATGGTGTGAACTCCAGAAACAGGACGGGTTTACTAACAAACTAATTATAGATCAATTCCCAAAACCGGACGGAGCGACTATCTGCATGACAAACACTTCCTTCACAGACCTCTGCTGGTTCAGTTTAAATCGACCAATGATTTATCCTGATTTGTTTCCAGTTAACACTTTCTCTAGTTCAATTAAATTGATCCTAAGATTTATGCTGATTCGATATACAGTTAAAGACCATTCAAGACCTCTGTTGGTTCAGTTTAAATCCACCAATGATTTATCCTGGTTCGTTTCCGATAGACACTTTCTCTGGTTTAGTTAAATTGATCCTAAGATTTATGCTGATTCGATATCCAGTTAAAGACCATTCAAGACCTCTGCCGGTTCAGTTTAAATCGACCAATGATTTATTCTGATTCATTTTTGGTAGACATTTTCTCTGGTTCAGTTAAATCAACCCTAAGATTTATTCTGATTCTTATCCATTCAAAGACACATACAAACATTTGTTGTTTCAGTATGAATCGACCAAAGATTTATTCTGATACTTCTTCAAATCTCTATCAACAGTTAATTTGGATGGAATCTATAAGCCCATCTCCAATAACTTTTCATCACCTCTCCGAATGACATTTTTAAACCCATTTTTGATACAATCAACCAACAACATTACTTCGTACACTAGCAAGTGCAAATTTCTAGGAACTTTAGTGTTCAATCATCTTCCACCTTCAAGTTAAAAATGGCGAACATACCAATCTAACTCTTCAGATTTAAGAAGATTGAACAGGGGAAGCTGTTGTACCCCAAAATATGCCCTCTCTTTTCTCAAGACATTTCTCACAAAGGATCTACAATGCTCAAGGATTCTCAAGAATTGACCAGACAAACTCATCTCCTAAGCACTGAGGCCACAAATTAGGGTTTTGGTTTTCAAAGGGGAATTGGATTTCTAATGCCTCAAAAGACTTTCATGGTTCATTATGGGTCTCCAAGAATACTCATGCCAAGTTTCAAGTCTTAGATCACAATTTTGCTCAGTCCATTGATCAGATGACTTAAAATCAGATGTATTGGATAAAAAGTCAACTATGGTCAACCTACACTCAAACTTCAAGATTTTTGGCCCATATCAGTATATTGAAGTCATATTCATCAATTGATCAAGGTTTGATAACATTTCCTTAAGAAAAACATTCAAATCATAAAGGGGCAAAATGGTCAAAATTAGGGTTTTGATTGGGATTGACCAATCATTGACTTTTGACCTAATACATGACTTAATTGTTTGAAGTATGATCTTGAGAATTCAAACACAATATCTTGACCTAATTTATGGCTCAAGTCATTTATCAAGATCAAACAATTGATAGTTAAAATTTGATCAACTAATGAAAAAGTCAACTGTTACACCAAAAGTCAAACTTTGACTTTCTTTGGTCAAGATTGAGTTTAAAAGATCAAGATTCATCAAGACATTCAAAAATATCAAACTTGGTCAACAAGGATCAAGAAAGTCAATAAATTCCACAAAAATTCAAAGTTTCAAGACTTAGAAAATTTTCTAAGTATATCTTATACTTGATAAATTCATTATTTCATGACCTTTTTTCACCAAGATGAAAGATGATTCAAGGCAAACTTTCAACATGAAAGTTGTAGATCTTGATGAATTCTAAAACTTTGTATTAGAGGATTGATTTCAAAAAAATTCTTATATTTGAAGATATAAGCCCATGAAGTCATGATATTTTTCATAAAACACACTGAAAATTTTAACAAGTTTAGACAGATTTTTGACCTAACTTCTTGGCCAATTTTCACCTAGATCCAAGATGATTTTTCCAAAATGGTAAACATGAAGGTTGTAGATAATGTTTAAATCTTTCTAAAATGTCCAAGAACTTGAAGATATAATTTTTGAGCTAAGAGAATCGAAGGCAAGAAGTTAGGCATCCATTCTTGAATTACAAGTCATTTTGATGATGAACCCTTGGCCAAATCTCATAGCTATACTGCATAATCTTAATTTGCAGGCTTATAACTTGCAATTAACTCCATAATTAATGGTTTAAACAATTGTTAGAGTATTGATCCAAGCATTAGAGCCATTGTCCAAGAGATTCATCGATTTTTGACACAAAGTAACATTGCTATTCTTGTAAAGTTACTTTAATCACAAAGTCAACTTGTATTGAGCCTCTAACTTACTCCCTCTACACACACTCAACATAAAAAGTAATATAAACATGTTTAAAGCTTCTAACCACTCTAGATAGCTTTGTACCATGCCTTAGAAATATGTTTGTCAAGCTTGCTTCAAAAACAAGTCAAAAATCTATAACTTGTGATCTTGTGATTCTGAATACTCCAAGCTTCCAAACCTTTTCCTATTAGTAGAAGAACTATTTTGCAAGATAAGACACGAAATTACAAGCCTTAAAACTCTCCCAAACTCCCTCAAACTCATATTTGCATCAAAAACTCATTTTTGTGCCATTTCTGACCTCACACCACAAACTCTCATTTCACTCGTGCGTTCTTCCTCAAAATCAATCACAAAGCATATATATATCATTTAGAACCTAAATAAACACATGTTACACAACTGTAACACTTCCATCACCATTCTCCATTTTCAAAAACAGTATCTTGCACATTGACTTCTCTAGAACAATATAGCCACTCTCAATCCAAAGTAAGCATTGCAATAGCTTCCTGGAGGTTCAGTGAAGCTAACCAGATCATTACAACATCTTGAAGAGTGCTCAAACTCAAAACACGATCTCCATTTTCAAGGTGATTTTTCTGAATTTCTAACTCTTCATACAAGCATCATTTGACTTTGATTTTAAAAGATAAAATATAGACATCATAGCCCTGAAACTAACCATGTCCTTAGAATTCATTTATATTGCTTGAGTGATGTGAATTTTGGGTTTAAACTTTCTGAAAAAGTTAGGTCAAATTTGGTACTAGATAAAATCCGTGCTTATCTTTGATCCATAACTTTAGTTATTTACATGTTTGAAATCATGGTTAAATTTCAAGAAACTTTCATGTTTACATTTTCCATTTTGATTGAGAAATGAGGAAGTTATAGATTTCAAAAATATTGGAGAATATACTGGCGCGAGGAAGAAGAAGATGACATGTTCAGGAAAAGGTTTATAATATATTTATTTCAAGTTGTTTATAATATATTTCCCAAAGTATTTGATTCTTATTTTTATAGACAAAAATAATAAAAATACTTTCTTAAACTATTTAATTTCTTTTCTTAATTAAATTAATTTAGACTTAGGTTTTATTTTAATTTTCTCTTTTAATTAAATTAATTTAGACATTAGGATTTTTATTAATTAACTTCTTTTCGAATTAATTAATTAGTTTAATTATAAAAAACCCTTTTTCATAAAAACTCAAATAAAAACAATTTTCTTTTCTCCTTTTCATTATCCTTACATTTTTGTATATTTCTATTTTCGCATTGCAATTTATGTAACTGTCAAAGCCTTGTAATAGTAATTAGGGTTTACTTTACTTGTCATCCCCATTTGTAAATTTGTATCCCCATCCCCTAAAGTGATGTAATAGCATAGGATATTTAAATTCCGCAATTTATCGCTTACCATATTATTGCTAGTAATTAGGATTTGTATGGCAAGACTTAAAACCAAACAATAGACAACCCTAATTCAAGACAAGTTAAATGAAAACAATACACTTTGCACACATGCACCTCTAGGGTTAACCCATACTTGTTGCCTTAGATTGAAAGAGTCACGTCCCTCGAAAGTGGGATACTTTAGCAAAGACCCTCGATTAAAAGATCGTAGTCCTTCGATGACCTTTCGATGTTGCCTTCGGTAAACGATCTTAGACCCTTACAACAATTGCTAAAGTGTCCTATCTATTGCCTTCTATGACTGTACGATGACCCACGCCTGTCCCTCACATCCAATGATAAGGCTTTTTAATAACTAATGGTAGAATAGCACTATCTAGAGGAGGAGGAAGAGAACAAAGACTTTCTTTTGAGTAGGTAGAACGCTCGTAGTTACTTGCTCGCAAACATTTAAAAACAAAACATATTTCAAACACACCAACACTTTCATGAAATATTTTCAAAAGTCAATACTTTGTATACATTCTTATAGAGACGAGAATCATTACAAAGTTCGCCTAAACAAAGACACTTTTCAAGAATACTTTCAAGACAAACACAAACACATTTACAAAGAATTTCAAAGTGAGCTAGCAATTAAGATCTCGTAGATAACTACAGATGAAAAGGGTTCTAACACCTTCCCTTTTTATAACCTACCCCCCGATCTCAAGAAAATTCTCAAAAGGTATTTCCTGTTCTTTTCACCCTTTCCTTTATTGGATAAAAGAAAAGTCGATGGTGACTCTTGCTATCCGCAACAATTATGATCAAACGCAATAACACCCAAGTCAGTTCTCCCAATGTATTACAATAGGCATCAAACTCCTTCCCCTGATCCTAAAGGAGGATGAGGTAGCGATACTACACCTAAAGTCCGTCGTACTCTGAGAATGTAAAAATGAAGAATATTCTCCATTCCAGAAGCAAAATAAAAATCTGTTATCCTCCTACATCCTTGATAGCAGGATTCTAAGTGGGTTGGATAAGCTATCAAAGCTCTAAAGTTATGTTGTGAATGAGGATCCCTACGAGCACCTAGATAAACCTCTTGATTACTACCACACTATTGAGAGCATAAAATGAAAGATCTTTTCATTAACTCTAACTCGATCAACAATGGCCTAGCATAAATCCCTTCCAAACGGGAGCATAAACACTTAGGCCGATCTATGCAAAGCTTTCACTTCTCTGAAGAGGCAACCCAAAACCATGGTTATGCTCAGTGGAATCACATAAGGAAAGAAAGTAACCCTACATGAATACATTGACAGCTGGATGTCACACCTTAAATTTTACCCCTAAGCTTTCAGTCACATTTGCATAGCATTTTTTGTTCTATTTGGCCATAAAATAAGCATCTTCATTCATTAATGCATTTACACCATTAGTCGTTCAAATTCATGCATTTAGGTTGACCGAAAGTCTACTTAAATTAACATTTGCATCATTTTAGAGTTAAAAGTGCCTGATATTTCACTTCATATATTTTTATCTCTTTATCCCGCTTCATGCATTGCACCAAGTTGATTAAATTTCATTAAGATTGATATTTCGGTTCTACAGACAGATCGTTAAAAGTGATTTGACACAGTATGAAAATTAGCAGACAAAATATTTCTAGTTTTCATCTTTAACTGACTGTTTTATGGACCTTTGTTGTGTGTAGATCATGTTGATGTGCTCACTTTATTTTTTCTATGGAGTTTGCAGTCTATTTCTTAATCGTTTAGTCGAGTACTTTTATAGTCCTTACACTTTTGTTTTGTTTTTATTTATATCAAATTTAAACCATTCATTTTTATTTATTTTTATCAAAAATTTTAAATCATTAATATTTGATAATAAATTATTTTATGTATTTGTTTTGTTAGATGATTAATCACGATTTAAGAGTTATTATCAGTATATAGTTTGATTTGTGTTTGAGAGTTATAATTCGAATTGTACTAAGTTTTTAACAGTTATGTGATAAATCATATCTTTTTAGTCACTCAATATTAGAAATTTTATTACCAAAAAAGTATATATAAAATTTTCACTGTTGAATATCATATCACTTTTATAAGTTCATAAAGATAAAATTGTAAATTATTAATAAAACCCCTCCCTCCCCTCATGAACCAAACATATTTTTAATTAAAATCCCTCATTTCCCCTCTTTTGAACCAATCATTTATCTAATTAAAAGAACACCTCGCCTCTCCTCCATTTCCCTTCCCTCTATTAAAATCTCTCTCCTCTCATCCCCTCATTTGAACCAAACAGACCCTAAAGGACAAACCTATTACACAAATTACTTTAAAGACTAAAATACCTCTGGTGTAATTTTTCCCGAGTTCTATAACCGAGTAAGGATACTTGTCACAAACCCTTATCCTACAAAGCAGAAACAAAGGCTTGAGGGGAAACTATTCAGGACCTTCCACAAGGTCTATAGAACAAAGATCAAATAATGAAGCAAGAAATCCTCGTTGGATTGTTCACCCTCAGGGCATCACTGAAACAATCAGCTGAACAATCAAATGATAATGAAATCAATGAATTCGCCATCGAACATTTTTTATCCTAGAGGAAGGGAAAGGTAAACATCGAGTAAACCTGAGAAGGGTGAAATCAAGGTCAAACGACCAAGAGATACGGGTAAGGGGGGTTGTTACGCAAGGGGAAGGTATTTGCACTCCACACGCCCGTAGTACTCTACGGTATCCACTCTTGTTATTCGAATCTAATGGGTGTGTTTCAAGTCTAAAGCTTAAGAGCTAAAAAAATGCAAAGAGGGAATGCATGCAAAAGAAAAGAGAAAATAATATACGGAAAATAAAAGTTGTGCTCGTTCGGGCCCTGCCGCAATGCCTACGTACCCCTTTTAAGGAATCAGAGCAGTCGTAGTTCGGCTCATATGTTTTGGTTTGTTTTTTTTAACGAACGGTATTATTTTCACCTTTTGTCGCAGCTCGACCTTTGGAGACTCAACCGTCATCACAAAAGTGAATTAACATGTCCTCTTTGAAAGAGTTTGAAAGAAAATCCCAAAGGTGAAAATGAATTTGCATTGGTTGATATCTTTTACCTTAAAGAAGGATTTGAAAATTGTTAGATTTTTTATTCTTTTCAAGAAAAAGAGTTTTAGTCTTAATTCAAAGATGCAAAAGAAAGAAAAACATCTAAGGGAGGCTAACTTAGATCTATCCCTAATGTTATCATATAATGATTGATCCTAAAGTTGAGTTCTAAAAGGGGAATCTCTACCCTATGTTAGCATGCATGGATACCTATCCTAATGTCTAGCTCGAAGACTACTCTAATCGAGTGATCCTAAGGGAAGTATACAAATTCATATCTTAAGGGAACATGGTATAGCAAACAAATAAGCAAGCAAATAAGCAAAAAGTGCTTTGGAAAAATCATATAAACATACTGACTCCAAGGGATGGGGGAAACAAGAGAAATGCTTTAGCTAAGGGGAGCGTATCACCCGAATCCAACAAGCGGGAGACAGATGTAAAACAAAAAATGTGATGTTCAAAGCGACTGAACACCTAACAAAGATATAGAAGATCGAGGTAGGAGACAAAAGACAATATGAATGATCACATAGTGTCAACATCGACCAATGAAAACTCCTGACAAAGCATAGGGATTTGATTGCAAAACCCTTCCCCATATAACGAACTCGATACACAAGATCTGCACGACTCCGAAGCATTGACGTATAACGTGAGCTAAGGATGACACGAACTAGAATGTGCGGGGGTCGATTGCTAACTCCTTCCCGCTCGCCTCTTTTTGAGGACTTCAATAAGGGATGAGGGAAAAGATGCAAGCACAAATATAAACACACGTGTGAAATACCTACTTCAAAGGTAGGGTTTTAAACAACCACAAATAGCAAACATAATGCACACAATGCAGAATTGCCCTAAACGGGTCTTTAAATAAACCAGAGGGACTCCTGACATGATCAGCAAAGGAGATCCCCTTCATACATTTCTATCCTACTTCTCATGGCATCAGAAATCAGTAAAGCCCTACTTCTCATGATATCTAGAAAAGCGGTAAAGAAGTATGATAAAGTGAAGAAATGAGGAATAAAATAAGGTTACAATGATACCAAGCGGAGAAAGTCCGTTGCCTCTTCAAAACCACGTCAGCGATAATAAAAATCTACAGAAGTTGCTTCACACAAGTGATCAAACGAATTAATCTCCAAGAATTTCACATTGAGAAAGTTACATCAACATTCTATCACAAAATCTTGGCTAAAAATGGCAACAAAAATGATTACAAAACATAAAAGCAATAATAGAAAATTCTAATAAAATTCTAAAGAGAACCTAAAAATTCTAAAATATTCTACTATTTTTGTATCATTTTTATTATCAATTAAGAGAACAAAATAAAACTAGAAGAAAAAAACTGAAATAAAAAAAAGAAGTTAGAAGAGTCAGGGGGTGC
Source organism: Vicia faba (assembly GCA_948472305.1). NCBI lineage: Eukaryota > Viridiplantae > Streptophyta > Magnoliopsida > Fabales > Fabaceae > Vicia > Vicia faba. The sequence goes on from CATIWC010000669.1 coordinate 139,345, forward strand.
AAGGCTGGAAACATGTGTGCTGAAGCAAAATCTAAGCCCAGTCCATGATCAAATTTTTATTTTGTGCCAAACCAATGGGTGCAAAAAAAGGTGGCCACGGGCCCAATAGATCAAATCAGCCCAAGAAGCTTTTTGTCCACAAGCTTCAGATTCTCCAAAAATATGGTGGGCCCTGACAATGAATGTGTGGTTCGGCCCTTGGTTCATAGAATTATCCAATCCATTTTCTATCAATTTTCTGCATCAATTATTTAATTAAATTAAAATAAATTAATTAATTAAAATAGAAGAGTAATTAGGGTTAGGTTGTTGTGACTATCCATCTTCCCGTGAACAACCATCCTTTCCCTCACTTTATTCATAACTCGCAACGACTTCTTCTTTTACAACCCCTCACCGCCAAAACCAACAATCCAGAAACAACACACATCTCTGCCTTCATATCCAGACATCCCATTCTTCACCTTTGACGGATTCATCTTCAAGGCCTTCAACAGATCCATCTTCTATGCCATAATTTCGTTAAACTTCTGCCTTATGACATGTTCACAGTTCCATTCTCATTGGTGCTTACCCTCCAGACGATAAGAAGATCGAAGAAACTTACGAGGTGCTTACCCTCCAGAAATCGTCTGACGCACCTTCAGTTCGTGACTCAGGTACACATTTCATTTTCAATTCTTCATCTCTTCCTCCCAGAGATATCGATTTCTATGTTTCTTCATTTGCGTTTATGCGTATGTCTGAGTTTGCTGTTGATGATGAAGATGCGAGGATGATGATTCTTGCAGAGGTGAAAAGGCGTTGAAGATCTTTAGAGAAGATGAAGATTGTTGAAGTCCTAATATGGTGAATGAAGAAAGTGCAGAGAGATTTTTGGTGTTTTCAGTTTGTTGTGATTCTCCAAGAATGTGAGAATGATTCGTTGAATCAAGAATTATGGAAGGTTGACTCTGATTTCAGAGAGAAAGAGCGATTTGAAGAATGAAGAGAAGAGAGAGTTTTGTGATCTTCTGAAGAGAAAAATGAATAATGATCGATGGAATAAGAGAGAATTTCAGAGAGTTTTCTCTGGTCTTTTGTTGATTCTGCAGGATGTTGAAGAATGAATGAAGAAGGTGAAAAATTCTGTTTTTATATTTTTGTTATTGCTGTTAGAGTTTGTTAGGATTAAATCCATCTGAGCCACTGATTTTTTATTTCTGTTATAGGAATCAATGGTCGAGATTAAGCGGTTACTTGGTTAGGATGAGCTGGCCATAAGCTGTTAGTAAATCAGTTCACAGTTAATTTCAAATGGGAGTTATCTGATTTTCTGTTTTCACGGTCTCCTTATTTAGTTTTTCTGAATTTAATTTTCATCTGATTTTCTGATTTATTCTTAAACTGATACTGACAGTTATTTCTGTTTTTGACAGTTTTTTAGGATGGGATGGCTTTAGATTTGAATGAAACTGAGAGTTAGTTGATGATTGTAATTTCTGTTAGCTAATTGTTAGTGTGAAAACGAGTTAGAATAATAAATATTGTTAGGGCCTGACTGTCAGGAATATCAATTGAAATGGATAACTATTAGCTCAAAGCTGTTAGAAATTGTTATGTGAGAGATTGGGTTTGTGCGGTGGATATTTAAACTGACTTGAATCCATGTGATTGACTGAACCGATTTTTCTATGCATGGGCCTTTTTAATTTTCTAAATGAGTGGAATATTTTTTTGGTATTCCTGAACCGATTTTATGGAGGGTTGAAACTGACGTAATGATTGGTATTATGTCTATTTCATTTTTCTCTTGCCATGTCATGTTGTTGTATCCCAAAATTTTCCCTCCCATTTTCTTCAAGACATGCTCACAAAGGTCTCAAGTACTCAAAGCTACTCAAGGGTTGACTAGTCAAACCTCTTCCTAAGCAGTGGATCCACAACTAGGGTTTCATCTTTCACAAGGAATAATGGGTTTCAAAGGTCTCAAATGGTTTTCATGGTTCATCATAGGTCTTCAACAATGCTCATGATAAGTTTCAAGTATTGCATCAGAAGTTTTCTCAATCAATGGCTCAGATGATTGAAAATCAATTGTATTAGAGAAAAAGTCAACTATAGTCAACATAAAGTCAAACTTTAATGTTTTTGGTCAACATCGACATTTTGAAGTGATATTCATAATTTGATCAAGTGTTGATCATGATTCCTCAAGGAAAGCCCTCAAATCATCAAAAGTCCAAAGTTGCCAAACTAAGGTTTTCTTAGGAGAAGTCAACTGAACTTTGACAAAACATAACTTTCATATGCTTCATCAACTTTTTCCCAACCAAAGCCCATTTTGAAGAAATTAAATTCTCTACAACTTTGTATATGTATGCTCAAGTCCAAAAAGTGCTTCATTTTATAAGATATGAGCTAATACATTACAGGTCATTTCAAAAGTCAACAAAAAGACACTTTTTGTCAAAGCAACTTGCATCAAGATAAATTATACAAATGCAAAAATTATTAAAAGAGAAATTGTGGAGGACATATTGAGATTTCTAAAAAGTTAAAGATCACCTTAAAAATATGAAAATTGAGCAAGTTATGAGTTGCACAAGTTGGGAAATTTTTGAGAAATGCATGAAATCTCAATTGAGCAAATTTGTGATTTTGGGCTATTGAGCCTAGGTTTTGGAATTCAAATGTGTCCATGACCTTACGAAAGACTCCTAAGCTCACTCATACCTTCTCTTATATTTTTATTATTATTTTTTATTTATATTTATTTTGTTTTTATTCAAATAAATGCAAAATAAATTAAATAAGGTACAAGATCATTGGGCCAAGCATATGATTGGTCTCTTAAGGCCTAAAACAGGTCAACACAACTTGCCAAAATTGTGTGAGCATGGAAAAGGCAAGGAATATTTCAAAATGGAAGGCTTTAAACATGTTTTATCTTGCTTGATCTTGGCCATGGTGACATGATTTTGTACCTTATTTGCTTATGCCATTTCCTCTCTGCCTTAAAAGCTTTCTAAAACATCAAATTTATCAAGAGCCCTAGAATTATTAAATCTTATTTTTAAAACCTTCTCACTGCAAAAGGCCTCTCTATTTACTCTCATCAAGTATACAGAGTAAGATTGGATCATTTTTCATGATCCAAAACACATGAAAACAACATAGCATACATCTCTGGTTGCATGATAATCATATACATCGTTCCTTGATTTTTGATTTGATTTGAACCATGTTAATGCTTTTATCATGTTTCTGAGACATTATTATGTAGTTTTGAGTCATCGTTGTGACCCCATGCACGCCAGTTCGTTAGAAGCCATTTTCTCTTCAATCAGTGTACTTTGATTTGAAACACACGATCCAAGGGTTTTTAGCCAAAAATAAATCCGGATTCGGATTCAGGAGGATCAAATTAGGGAGGACACAATGTTTTGGATTCTTAAAAACTGATCTTTACGTGTTTTGTGTTTTGCAGGTCGCCGAAGAAGAAGATCGGAGCTAGGGCTACAGCGCTTCTTCGACCAATAGTATCATGTTAATTATTTGTTTTTATCATTTGATCTATATTACCAGATGTAACGACCGCCCCAACGGTAAGACGAGCACAGTAAAGGCACTATTGTACTAGGGTACGGGTTCGACACTGCCCTTGATATTTTTCATTTCTATGTTTTCTTGCTTACAGATCTAGTACCAAACAACTAGCGTGCGCATCATGCACCTCCCCATACCATCACCATCCGATCCAGATCCAAGAGTCCATATCATATCTCCACGCATCACCCTCAAGGGTTTCCCACACAGGATCAGGCGCTAGAGGTCGTTGGGCTTTGAATCCGGATTACTGCACACATCCTCCAGAATTACTCATTTAGGCCCATATTTTCTTCTTTTTTTGTTATCTATTTCAATTCCATTTTTTTATTTTAACATGATTAACTCTTGTTTTGATTAACTAAACCAAATTAAATTTTCCTTCTAATTAAAATCAAATTAATTTAATCTTTTCAATTAAATTAATTTTAATTAATTTTAATTAAAATAATTAATTTGGTTTCTTTATGTTTTCTTTACTAATAATCAATTTCTTTCTTTTTTCTAAATAAAAAATTAAAACAATTAGGTTAGATTGATCATCATTTTTCATATATATCAAGACAATTTTCTTTCCATATCTTTCCCTTTTTCACAATCTTCGCGCACTTATTTATTTTTGCATTATTAATTTCATAATCATGTAACTGTTAAGGGATGTAATAGATAAATTAGGGTTTACTTTACTTTTCCCCCATTTTGTGGTTTGTAACCCCCTTCCCCGAAGTTCTGTAATAGTCTAGATTTATTTTTTTCTTCGCAATTTACTACTTTCCTTATTACTGCTAGTTTAATAGGATCGTATGATAAGATCTAAAAATCATACGATAGCTAACCCTAATCTCAAAGATTAAAATAACTGAATCACAACACACTTTGTACACATGCACCTCTAGGGTAATCCCACTTGTTGCCTTCAGAAAAATAGTCAAGTCCCTCAAACGTGGGACGCTTCAGCAAAGACCCTCGGTTAAAATATTGTAATCCCTCGATGACCCTTCAATGCTGCCTTTGGTAAACGATCTTAGTCCCTTATGACAAATTTCTCAAGCGTCCTACGAGTTGCCTTTATGACTGTACGATGACCCGCGCATTTCCCTCAAACATCCAACGATAGAGCTTCCTACTAACTAATGGTAGGATAACACTATCTATAGGAGGAGGATAAGAATAAAGATTTTTGAGTAAGTAGATAGCTTTTTATCGCTTGCTCACAAAAACATCCTTTTTCACACAAACACTTTTCTGAAATATTTTCAAAACAAACACTTTGTATGCATTCTCAACTGATACAAGAATCATTACAAAGTTGACGAACTTAGGCATTTTCGAAATATTTTCAATCTTACACATTCACAAAGCATTTTCAAAAGTGAGCTAGCAATTAAGAGCCTGTAGACAACTACGGATGAAAAGGGTTCTAACTCCTTCCCTTTTCATAACCTACCCCCCTTACTCAGAAAAATTCTCAAAAGGTATTTCTTGTTCTTTTCACCCTTTCCTTTATTGGATAAAATAAAAGTCAGTGGCGACTCTTTCTATCCGCAACATTTGCGATAAAACACAAAACCAAAAGTCAGTTCTCCCACCGTGTTACAGAACTGGTGACTCTGCTGGGGAAAACTAAAAGTGGGGTTACCTTAGAGCTAGATCACATTTGAAATGCTTTACTTGTTTGCCTTGTATTCTCTATACTTCGGGATATGCTTGGGTTTATTTCTTGTATAGATCCTATACCTGAATTTGGGGGTATTTTAGGTAAGTAGAAATAGATCGTGAAAATTGTACGGCGTATACCGATACGGTTGAAGCGATGGCTACATTAGTATGACACATTGGTTGGTGTCGGTGTCCCTTGAGTTAAGTCAAGGAGAATGCTGGGTTGCCGTGTGGTGTCATAAAGTACTAACTGACCTTAGAACCTTAGTTGACACAACTTATCCATTAGAAAGTAGTGAGATAGCCGGCTTTGGTACATACTGAAGTTGGTTGATACTCGATGCTACACTCATTGAGATCAGACTCTCGGGATATTTCGGTCTTAAATCAGATGCTTGTGCTGAAACAATGCCTGGGAGAAAGACCTGTGATATTGAGGCTCCTAGAACCCAATTACTTCTTTTAGGACAGGTTGAGCCAACTAAAACTTCAAGAGGGTAATTACCTATAAACTCCATGCAAGCTTAAACCGAAGGCCTTATGTTTTTTGTTTGTGTATGATTAATTGTTCGAACATGACATCATAACATCATGACATCATACCATATCATTTTCACTAACCATTTCAAGGACCAAGGGATTTATCTTTGTTCTTTGTTGTAGGTTATGGCATCCGCTCGCATAAATACTATCCAGGTCAACTTTGTAAGGGTGCCTCTGCAGCTTAAAGAGTTAGTCTCAAGGGTTCCCGAAAGTTCTCCATTCATCAAAAGGCATGGTCGACTACTCAGTCTGGTTACCCCAGGTTTTGACAAAGACATGATGAATGTTCCATTCCAGTTCTTTGACCCTGCATATCACTGGTTCACCTTTCCAAATTATCAGTTCGTACCTGTTGTACCCCAAAATTTTCCCTCTCATTTCTCAAAAGATCATTCTAGACCTCAGGTTTGCTTCTGGCAAGTTTCAAGTCTCAAATCATAATTTTCTAAAGAAAGTTATTCACAAGGGCAAAATGGTCAAAAGCATATTGAAAAGTCAAACTTTGAATTTTGGATCAAAAATCAAGTTTCAACAATTATATTTCATCAAGACATGAAATTAATTCATCAAAATCAAAAGTCAGAAATTACTGAAAAAAAATCAAATTTTCTTAACATTTAGAAAATTTTCTAAGTGTTAAGAGAATATGATACTTCAGAACTTCTAAGCCAGCCTCCACGCAAGTGAAGTCAGAATTTACAAACATGGTTCATAACATGATTCTTCAACCAGAACATGACTCTTCAGCATATGCTTCGATCAGAGCCTCTCCCTTCGAATCTCACTCTGGTCTTCTGCGATCAGAACATCACCAAATCCCAAAAACCTCATTTGAGCAACCTGCTGCACTGCTATAGCACAGTCCTGCCACTAGCTACCACAACACTCCAAGGTGCTGCTGATCCAGTCCACGCCTGCGTTTTTCTCAAACCCCATATTTGCACCAAATTAGCATACAAAAACTGTGATTAAAAGAAATGGAACAGTATACCCAAAAGGTTTAAATCCCATTTGTTCCCCCCCCCCCCCCCCCCCCAAAAACCACATCAAACTCACCTATAAATAAGTTGCTCTATCACACTTTCAAGGGGTTGGCTTTTGGAAAGAGAGAATCATCAAGGAGAGAAAAGAAAACAGTAAAGCATTCATAAACTCAAAATTCCCAAACAAAATCAAAACCTTTATTCTTCTTTTGAATAAAAGAGCATAGCATTTTCTATCCCGTTGCTCTTGCTGACTCTAGAACACCTGGAGGCACTAGCTCAAGTCCCCAATACACGCTTTAGATTCAAGGTAAGTCTTTCTGACTTTGCATCTTTTCATTCAGAACATCATTAATGTGTAAATATCATAGTATTTATGTTGACCATATCATTGCATAAGTAGAAGAAACTGTGGATCATAAATTCTTGAATAAAGCTAGATTCATAATTAGGATTAGAACTTCTATAAACTGTTGTGCTTTTATCTTTCTGATTTGCTGTTTATTAAGAACTGAATAAGTTGTTGATGTGCTGATTAATGTAAGGAAGGAGTCGAAATTCCACACAGAACTTCTGCGTTCTCCTCACTTTTTTAACACATATAACTTCTATGATTTTCTCACTATTTAAACACATTGAACTTCTGACTTTCACTCACTGCTTTAGCACAACACTGAACTTCTGAGTTCTCCTCACTGTTTTAATACACAGAACTTCTAAGACTTTCTCACTGTTCTAACACTCAGAAGTTCAGCATGTAGCAACCCAGAACTTCTGTATTTTCCCTCTAACGTTTCTTGCGAGACCTCAGAGTGTAATAATCCAGAACTTATGATTTCCTCTGACGTTTCTTTCTGAACCACAACGTGCCCGACATCAGAACTTATGATCCCCTTTGTTTTTCTTTCAGCAGCTTGCTAATTCCATCTCTCATTATTTCCTTTTTTTAATCATTTTCAATATTAATACCCTTTTTATTAATATAAAAAAGACATAAAAATATTTTCTGTTTATTAATTAATTTATTTCTTTTTCTTAATTCATTAAGACAAAAAACCATTTTCTAAACAAGTCCTTTTTCTTTCTTGCATTGTACATTTAAATATGGTTGTAATAGTTAATTAGGATTTAAATTCTTGCAACCCCCCATTTGTAAATTTACACCCCCATCCCTAAATGATGTAATAGCGTAGGACCTTTACATTTCCGTAATTTATTGCTTTCAAACATAAATGCTAGTAATTAGGATGTGTATGGAAAGACATAAAATAAACAAATAGATAACCTAATCAAGACTAAATGCATGAAAATCAAATACACTTGCACACTAGCACCCTTAGGGTAATCCCATTTTGTTGCCTATAGAAAAATAGTCATGTCCCTCGAATATGGGCGTTTTAGCAAAGACCCTCAATAAAAGATCGTAGTCCCTCAATGACCCTTAATGTTGCCTTTGGTAAACGATCTAGTCCCTAAAACGACATTGCTAAAACGTCCCATAGGTTGCCTTCTATGACTATACAAATTTCCCACGCCCTTCCCTTAACATCCAATGATAGGGCTTCTTACTAAAACAATGGTAAGATAGCAACATCTAAAGGAGGAGGAAAAGAACATCTAAGATCTTTTGAGTAGGTAGATTCGCTCCTAGTTGCTCGCTTGATCACAACAAAAACATTTCATACACCAATACACTCATTTGAAACATTTTCAAAATATAAACACTTTGTACGCGTTCTTATAGAAACGAGAGCCATTACAAAGAAGACACCTTTTCAAAATCTCTTTCAAAAACACATTTCACAAACACCTCTTTGAGCTATTTTCGAAATAACACTTTGTACGCATTCTTATAGAAATGAGAACCATTACAAAGACATTTTCAAAATACTTTCAAAAACCCACACCACAAGAACATTCAAACAAAAGCAAGTGATCTATCAAGCAAATAAGAGCGCATAGATAACTACGGATGAAAAGGGTGCTAATACCTTCCCTTTTCATAATCTACCCCCCGAACTCAGAAAATATCTCTAAAGGTCTTTCCTGTTCTTTTCAGCCTTTCCTTTTGGATAAAATAAAAGTCGGTGGCGACTCTTGCTATCCGCATAATTGTGATCAAACGCAAAATGACCAAGTCAGTTCTCCCACCGTGTTACAGTACCTATGATGGATCAGTTCTCTCAATTACTAGGGGTACCTGTACTTGATCAGACACCCTTCGCCGGTTTAGAGGAAGCTCCAAAACCAGAAGATATTGCAGCAGCCTTACATCTGAAGCGGTCCGACATTGTATCTAATTGGGAAATGAGAAGTGGAGTCAAAGGTTTTTTGGCTAAATTTCTGATAGAGAAGTCTCAACTATTTCTAGATTCTATGAGTTTTCAGGCTTTCAAGGAGATATTAGCTTTGTTAATCTATGGATTGGTAGTATTCCCTAATCTATACCAACTCATAGATGTGAATGGTGTCAAAATTTTCCTCACTCGTAATCCTGTGCCAACCTTGCTCGAAGATATTTTGCATTCTCTTCACACTCGTACCATGAAGAGGCGAGGAACCCTCATGTGTTATATACCTCTGCTACCCAGGTGGTTTATTTTGCACCTTCCCAGCTCGGTAATGAAGAATGAACGAGGTTTGAGGTGGTCGTAAAGAGTAATGTCACTTTCTCATATAGAGATCTACTGGTATTCCCGGTCTCAAGAGTATATTACTATCATTGTCCACTGTGGGGAATTCCCTAATGTTCCACTCTTGGGAATTAGGGGAGGTATTACTTACAATCCTTCTCTGGCTCTACATCAATTTGGTTATGCTCGAAGAAATGGTCCTCATGACACACTTATCCAGGGTATTGTGTTCGATTATGAAAATGATCCTCAAGGTTATCGTCAAAGGTTTATACATGCTTGGGCATGGTGAGCAAGATTGATAGCAAAGCTTTAGGATAGAAGAATTCCACCCCTCTGGAACCCTACCTCAAATGGGTACGAACTCGTGCTCAAGACCTTATGATGCCATATCCAGTTGTCCTACTGGTGATTATGGAGCCTATTATCGAAGAGACGTTTCTCATACCATCCTCCATATAGACATGCCTACTGACCTTGAAGAAATACAGAAGTTCTAGATTCAACTCAAGGAAGAATGAGACACCTTTGAGACTCAATTCTATGCAAGTGAAAAGAAGGCGTTAGAGCTCACAAAGTAACTTCACGAGGAGCAGAGTCTTAATGCATACATCAACATGAAAAAGAAGTGTCCATGGGAGACTTAAGTCTTAGGTTTTAGGAGTTTATATTGTTGTCCCTTTGAGACCCTATTGTTTTCATTGTAAGCCTAAGAGGAAATTATAATTTTGAACTTACTAATAAAATCTTTGTTTCTGTTTCCTCTTGGTTAGCAAATTTAAATCTCCTAAGGTCCTTGAAAACACCGCATTTACATATCATGCATCATTACATAACAAGTTTTTCATACAGGCTTTCTCATCTACTTAATGTTTATTTCAGTATACGATGGCCCTCGAACAAATTATTAAGGACCTCCAAGCTCAGCATGCACAATTTCAAGAGACTCTTCTGAATCTGGCACAGGGACAAAAATATCTGATGGTGCTTGTTGCCAAGAAAAAGAATACTAAAAAGCCGGTTGTTATCCTCAATATGGGGAGAAGATTCAAAGGTCCTATTCAACCAGTTCAAGTGGACGATATTTCCTCTGAGGAAGATGCTAACCAATAAGAGGATGGTATAAGCATCAAGCCTGAAGGTAGAAATAATCAGGGTTCTGAAGATGAAGACTACTCTGACGAACAGTATCCTTTTGCAGATGACAAGTACAAGCAGTTGGAAGACCGTCTCAAAGCTATGGAAATCCAGAAAGTGCATGGATTGGATTTTGGAGAGCTATGTCTGATCCCGGGGGTGGTCATTCCTCACAAGTTTAAGGTCCCCGTCTTTGCTAAATATAATGGGGTCTCTTGTCCCAAACTCCATTTGAGGTCGTATGTTCGAAAGATCCAACCTCATATTGATGACCAGAAATTATGGGTCCATTTCTTTCAAGAAAGTTTGGTTGGCACTCAACTTGAATGGTTCTATCAAATCGAAGGAACCAACATCCATACACGGGAAGACTTGGCTGCTGCTTTCTACAAGAAGTATCAATATAATGCTGACCTCCCGCCAAATCGTATGCAACCGCAAAACATGTCCATGGACTCGAATGAAGGGTTCAAGGAGTATGTACAAAAATGGAGGGATTTGGATGGAAGGGTGAAACCTCCCTTTTCTGACCTGGAATTGATGGATATGTTCATGGGCACTCTGACAGACCCATTCTTTAATCTGTTAATTGGAAGCTCATCGTCTAGTTTTACTGAGCTGATTCTGACTGGGGAGAGAGTTGAAAGTGGTATTAAGAGTGGGACGATTCCAATGGCTACATCTTCTAATGCTTTGAAGAAGCCATTCGGTGGTAAAAAAGAAGCAAATGTTGTCTATGGCCAGAAGGGCCGTAGTAGAAATGACCGCCATCAGTCTGTGGGGGCGGTGTTGATCTCTAATCCGGCGCCTGTCCAAAAACAATAACAACAGGGAAATCGACGAAGATCAGTATTCCTTTATCTCAGGCATTACAACATTTGTTAAAAGCTGAACTCATTTCACTACGAGATCCTCCTCAGAATCCCAACACATCCTCTCCCAAGTACAATCCGAATGCAAAGTGTGCCTATCATTCTAACAGTCCTGGGCATGACACCAACAACTTCTGGGCCCTGAAAAACAAAATTCAGGACATGATTGAGAATAAGGAAATTGAGTTTGATCCTCCGGAGACTCCGAACTTGCTTACTGCACCGGTGCAGAAGCATGACAAAGGTATAAGTGCTATTGAAGATGTTATATATGTTACCTCTGTAAGTGATGTGGTTACTCCCCTCTTAACAATAAAAAAGAATCTCTTACAGGCCGATTTATTTCCAGGCTATGTTAAAGAATGTTATTGTTGTGCAGTCCAACCCAATGGCTGCGGGTTACTGAAGGAAGGCATTCATCGCCTGATGGATGAACACATAATTTTGATCGAGAAAGTTTGTATGCTGAGATTTTGTGCCAAGATTTGTCTGTCGTATCTGGTACTCCTGTCAGGATCACTTCCAAGGGTCCTGTAAGGATTATCCCCAATCCAAAAGCTGCTACTTTGATCATTACAACACCTGGACCCATCCCATATTCCTCGAAAAAGGTTATTCCATGGAACTATGGATGCGACATATACTACCATGGCGTTAAACAAGAGTTGTCTGATGAAGATACTGAAGAGGTTGGGCCCAACATTAAAAATATTGCAGGGTCTGACAAAGTTACTAGAAGCGGATGGATTTTTCTCCCAGAAATCTCTCCAAAAAATATTGCTACACCTATTTGAATCACAGTTACCAAGTCAACTGCTGAGGCTCGGGGTAAAGAGCCAATGATAAAGCCTGCCCAGACGGAGGCACCTAAAGAAACCACAGTCAAGGACGCCTCTGGACAAGAGTTGGAAGAGGTTTTGAAGATCATTCGCAAAAGTGACTATAAAATTATTAAACAGCTGGGGCAGACCCTATCCAAAATATCCATGTTATATTTATTGCTTTATTCTGAAGCCCATGCACAGATTTTAGTAAAATTCTTGAAGACTGGTCACGCATCGCGAGAGATTTCGACTGATCAATTTGGAAGTTATGGGGCTAGCTTAACAATTGATAATGGATTAGGCTTCTCCAATGCTGACCTGACTCCATAGGGGAGAAATCATAATAGGGCCCTGTATGACTCCAGTGAATGCAGGGGCACTACATTGGATCATGTGTCGATTGATATTGGTTCTTTGTTAAATGTTTTACCAAAAGGCGCTCTTGACAGACTAGATTGTGAAGGGATTATGCTGAAGCCCAGTAACATTATAGTTCAAGCCTTTGACGGGTCCAAAAGAATGGTGCATGGAGAGGTGGACACCCCGATCAAAGTGGGTTCACATATATTCGAGTCCACCTTCTATGTAATAGACATCTGTCCAGCTTATTCTTGTCTATCGGGATGCCCCTAGATCCATGGGGCAGGTGTTGTTACCTCCACCTTGCACTAGAAATTAAAGTATCATGTAAAAGGAAAGGTTGTTACTTTCTGTGGAGAAGATGAGTATATGGTCAGCCACCTTAACCCATTCTGGTACGTGGAGGTGAATGGGGAATTCAGAGACACCCCCTATCATACTTTTGAAGTTATTTCCCCTGCTATTATTAAAGATGTTTCTTCCATTCCAAAGACCACCAGGATTCCGCACAAGATTGCTTCCTTGAAAGATGCCAAAGCTACTATAGAAGAAGGTAGTTGTACTATTTTGGATAAGCTTTATGATATCCCTTATAAATCTGACAAGTTTGGTTTGGGATTTACTGTAGAGGGTCAAAGGACTGTTCGTCGGGCTCGGTCTGGAAGACCTATGTTCCATATCATCAATAACAGAGTCAATGTTATAGAGGATGCTGACAGTGATTGTGACTTCGACAGCTGGATATTCCCTACCATTGGCAACCGACTCGATAATTGGAAGGAGAAAGACATTATCTCTATCTCCTCTAACCGGGAGTAATAGCTACATTTTTGTCTTATTTTATTTGAAAGATTTTGGTTATGTAATAGACAATGACTTTAAACCTTGTGTCTTAACCGAGGCGCAATGGTTCATTCGTTAAGGATTGATAATTCATAAACATTATTCATTTAATAAAAACATTGGACGTTTTGCATTCAAATTTTGTGCTCCCTATTTTTCTTTTGCTTATTGCAATTTCAAAATAGCCATGTGTTCTTACAAACACCCACACACTACATTGTGGATCCACGTCCACTCTGGATCTCGTTAATAACGATTTTGCTATTATCGCCTATGACTTGGAAAATCCGATCCACCAAGCCGAGGACGAAGGTGAGGAAGATTGTGAAATACCTAGAGAACTTGCCAGACTCTTAATACAAAAAGAAAAGACTATCCAACCACATGAAGAGATGGTCAAAGTGGTAAACTTGGGTTCTGAAATAGACCGGAAAGAAGTCAAGATATGTGCCAACTTAGAGAGCAGTGTCTAGAACATATTAATCCAGATGTTGCATGAATATGTTGAGATTTTTGTTTGGTCGTACGAAGACATGCCAGGGCTCGATACTGATATTGTGGTTCACCTTCTGCCAATGAAAGAGGGTTGTTCTCTGATTAAGCAGAAGGTTCATCGCATGCATCCTGAGATGTCAGAGAAGATCAAGGCCGAGGTTATAAAGAAATCCAATGCAAGTTTCTTAGCAGTGACATCATATCCTCAATGGGTTGCTAATGTTTCTTCGGTACCAAAGAAAGATGGAAAGGTACGTATGTGTGTAGATTACAGGGATCTGAACAGGGCGAGCCCAAAAGATGACTTCCCACTGCCCCATATTGATTTTTTAGTCGACAACACTGCTCAACACAAGGTGTGATATGGTGGGAGAACTGACTTGAGATTTTGCGTTTTGTGTTCGCAAATGTTTCGGTTTAGCAAGAGTCGCCACCAAATTTTTATTTTATCCTAAGGAAAGGCCAAAAAGCACAGGAAAGACCTTGGAGATGTTTTCTTGGATTCGGGGAGTAGATTATAGAAAGGGAAGGTATTAGCACCCTTTCTATCCATGGTTATCCATGGGCTCTTAGTTACTTGTTTAGATCACTTGCTTTTCTTTTAAATTGTTTGAAATGGTGTTTTGTGTGCGATTTTGAAAGATGTTTTGAAAAGAGGCCATCATTATGGCAACCTTTGTAATGATTCTTGTTTGAATGTATACAAAGGTGTTTTTGTCTTTTGAAAAGTTTTCAATGTTTGAAAGTAGGGTTTTAAAATTGTGTGGAGAAGTGTGTTTTAAAGATAGCAAGGGTGTTTTTACAAGTTTTTGATCAAGTAACTAAGAGTTATCTACCCTATTTTACTCAAAGATCTTTCTTACGTTTTTAACCCTTTTAGCAGTGTTGTTTCACCATTGTATTTGGTGAACAACCTTGTGTTTAAGATGTTAAACAGGACAGGCGCGGGTCATTGTATAGACCATGATAGCAATTGTGTCAAGTATTTTTGGCAATTTTCTTGAGGGACTTGATCATTTTGTTTAGGAAACTCAAATAGCATCATCGAGGAACTATGATCTTTTTGTTTTGCCAAAGTACTTGACATGCATACCATGGCCCCTTTTTGAAGGAAACAAGTGGATTGTAACCCTAGGGGTGCAAGTGTTCATTGTGTTTGTTTTTTCATGCATTTTTGTTTTTTATTAGTGATTGTCTACTTGTTGATTTTATCTTGCCATACATATCTTATTTACTAGCAAGCATATAAAAGTAATAAAGCGCAGAAAGATAAAATCCTACACTATTACAACCATATTTAATTGCATGAAAATATAAAGGAAAAAATAATATAAAAGCAAGAAAAATGAGGGTCTTTCGATCGAGGCAGAAAACCCTTCGATTCTGCACTTTCTGGCTCTCTTCGATTTGGCCTGAAAAGGGTGGAGGCATGACTTTAGACTGAGGTCTCACGGTTAGCATGTTGTGCCTTTCGATTGGGACCAGTGGGACAGCATGTTGTGCCTTTCGACTAGGCCTGGAACCAGTATAAGATGCAATCTGCCTTTCTGCCTCCTTCGACTAGGGGTTGAAAGCAGTGAGGGAGTGGCTTTAGATTTTCCTTTGTCTCCTTCGACTGGGGGTTGGAGTCAGTGTAGGCGTGCCTTTCGACTCGGCCGGGAATCTGTGCAAGATGTAATCTTCCTTTCTGCCTCCTTCGATTGGGCCTGGAGTCAGTGAGGAAGCTTGAGGCTTTGTTTCATATTCATGTCTCCTGTTTATTTTGTTTGAAATATTAAATAGTAACATGGCCTAAGGCCATGCTATCATTACCTCAGGGCCAGGTTAGTTCTTAAAGCATTTGTAACAAACCAAAGAACGAAACCAAAAGGAGAGGCAATAAAAACAAACTAAAGGGTGGAAAGGAAAAGGTAACAAACACTACGTACATGTTTGAAACGAAAAGGAAGCTTATTTACATGTTATGCTAGAAATGAAGGGTTCAAGGTTAAGAATGACTTACCTTGCTTGAGGCTGGAACGTGTGTTGGTCCTTTAAGTGGTTTCCTTGAATGCTTCTGGATTCGAAGGGAGGAACCAGGGGTTATGTCTTTGATACTGGATTCAAAAGAGAAGAACAAGTGTGAGGTTCTTCCTACTGGATTTGAAGGGTAACAAGGTATAGGGATGTTTTAGATTCTAAGGGGATAAGTGTTTGGATTTTGGGTATGTGTTTGATGAGTGTTTAAGTGTTTGAGAGCTTTATGGTGTTTGAGAACTTTTTGAAGATTCGTTCCTCTGGCCAAAAAGTCTTTTTTTTAAACATGTGTTGGAGGCTCTTATTTATAGGCAAAGTTGGCTGAAGCTTTTGGAGGGAAAACAAAATAATTTGAACAATTTGAGTAAACTGCTCTTTGTAGCCTTCGAGGGACAGTGCTTGTATGCCATTTTGGTGCAAGAATGAGGCAGTGTTTCAAGACTGCTGTGCAGCAGTTTTGGCCAGTGTACCATGCCTGAACTTGGCAGCAAGCATCTTTGAATATTTCATCCTTTCATTTTGACCCTCCTTCGACCAGATTCTTCTTCCAAACATATTGTTTGACTTTCCTCCAACAAGCGTCCTTCGAACGAATCACCTTTGTGCATCGTTTGAAGGGGCCAAATGTGTGCCCTTTGGATGGGTAACCAAAACACACCTTAAGGTGGGCTTTGTAAATCCTTCTAATGGGCCCTCAAGCATGTCCTTCGAATGGGATTCTGAGACGTGTCCCTTGAATGGATCATATATGCTTCTTTGAAAAGGGCCAAATGTGTCCTTCGAATGGACTAGTAAGGTGTACCCTTCGACAGGGACTCATATGTATGCCCCTCAAGTCCACATCTATATGTCTTTTGAAGGGGCCATCAACCATGTGCTGAAGTTTATCAAGGATGGAAATGCAGCATACTAAAGAGAAATGTTGTCCAGTCGAAGTTAGTTTAAACATAGTCAATGTCTTGTCGAAGCCTGGATGGAGGAGGTCTAAACTTTGTGACTCCAAGCAAGCACACAAAAGGTCAATGCTCAAACAAAGACTTGCATGAAGGGAGCCACATGCCTAAACGAAAGAGGCATGCATGAGGCAAAATGTCCAGATTCGAAAGAGGCATACATGAGGCAAAAAAGTGAAAATCGAAGGACACCAAAAGGGAGCTTTTTGCCTTGGAATCGAAGGAAGTTATAGGAGGCTTTGTACCTTGTGCATGCTAGCAAGGGGGATGCCTTTTGCGTGTAAGTTGTGGCTCAAATGAAAGTTTGTATGTAACTAGTCATTACTTTATGAGTCAAGGAAAGCATGGAGGGAAAGTTTGTATAGGCATGCAAGCGTCAGACATCCAAACGAAACATGCAATAGGCAGTCATGGCATTGTGAACCCAGTAAGGCCAGAGATGCAATCGAAGGTGGCATGTAGGAAACTCTTGCCTTGTAAATCAAAGCCAGGATGCCAGAGGCCAACGCCCAGTCGAAGTATGCAACTAAAGCTTGTTTCAGTTGAGTTCGAGCTGGACAATGCAGCAACTTCCAATGGTGCCTGAGTGTTTTTTGAGCTTGCCTGATGTCCACTGAACCTTTCCCAATGCTTAGTTTGCTTTGAAGTGTCCTGAATCGTGCTACAGAACTCAACCTGTAAAGCTTCCAAACAAAAATGGCAATGTGTGTTAATGGAGTTACAACAACTTGTGAATGGTCTGGATAACTCAGGTATGTTGATTGGAATGGGAAGGAAAATTTTGGGGTACAACAGCTGCCCCTGTTCAATCTTCTTGAACCTGAAGAGTTAGATTGGCAAGTTTTCCTTTCGCGACTCGAAGGTAAAAGAGGATTGGATACTAGAGTGCCCGTAAATTTGCACTCGTCAAAATATAGCTGAGGAAATGGGCTTAAAGATGCCATTTGGAGATGGTAGAATCTTGCTGGAGATGGGCTTAAAGATGCCATCCAAGACTGTCTGTTGAATTGTAATGTTGTAGGTCAGAAGAATGAGCATCAAGATGGTATCTGTGTCTGGAATGCATTTGAATTGTATCTTGGAGACTGAGTCTATATGGGCAAAAGAATGGCGTCCGTGTCTGGAGCGTATTTGAGCTGTAACCGTATTTGAACTTTGAATGAATATCAGAATGACTGCCGTGTCTGGAGTGTATCTGTACTGTATCTGAATTTTGAATGGGCGACAGAGAAAAAAAATCTGTGTATGAAGCATCTCTGGGCTGGAGATAAATTCCGAATGAGTGACAGAATGGCAACCGTGTCTGGAGTGTATCTAGATTGTATCTGAAGTTGAGATCTGTATGAGTAGCAGAATGACTTCTGTGTCTGGAGTGTACCTGAGACTGTAACTGGGATCTGAATAAGTGACATAATGATTTCTGTGGCGACTGCACTGGGGAGAATCAAACTTCTGGTGTAAGGGCCAGAATGGCATCCGTGTTTGGAGTGTATATGAACTTGTAGTTGATAGTTGAATCTCAATGAGAGATAGAATGGCTGCCTTGTCTGGAGCGTATCTAATCTATATCTAATTGCCGAAGTCTGGATGAGTAGTAGAATGACCGCCGTGTCTGGGGTATATCCGTACTGTATTTTGACTTGAAATTCTGAATGAGTAATAGAATGACCTCCGTGTCTGGGGTGTATCCGTACTATATCTGAATAATCATTAATGATAGCTTTTTAATCTTATCCTGAAAAGGGTAAAATATTATTTAAAACAAAAAGTTATGTTACGTGATATGTATGATGCAATGAACTGTGTTTCATCGATGTTTATGATATATGAATGTAATGGTTATGCATGTAAGCTGAGTAGCTGTCTTGCTGAGGAGAATAAATTCTTGACTGCTGCTGGGGATTGAAAATCCTTTGGCTGCTGCTGGGGAAAGTAAATCCTGACCGACGCTGAAGACTCAAAAATCTTTGTTGAAGATGAGGAACCCTTGCTGACTGCTTGGGGATTAAAGATCTTTGTTTATTTGAGAAGGAGAAATCCTGGGACCACTGCTGGAGATTGAAAATCCTTGTCCATTTGTGGGGATTAACAAAGCCTTTGACAAATTCTGCAGGGAATGAGAATCCTTCATGACTTTCCTGGGAAATAGGGAAAACTCTGAAAATCTCTACTGGGGAATTAAGACCTAGGAGGTTTCTGCCGGAGGAATGATACCAAGAATCTTCGATCTTGCTGGGAGATAACTCTGTGGGGAGAATGTTTACTCGGCCGGTGAAATCAGGAGCTTTGGGTTGTATGACAAACTACTGGGGAAGCATCCTAGTTGGGGATAAGCCAAGAAATTAACTATTATCTGCTTGGTTCTCAGATTTTTAAGATAGCCTGCTGGGGAAATTGGGGGAAGTTGAACAGTTCCCACTGGGGTTTGGTGGTTGGAAATTTGATTTCGCTGGGGAAGAAGGTTTAGAATATTCTGGTTCCACTGGGGATAGGTATTTCAGGGTCTTCGGGCTCCACTGGGGATCGGGAGTTTGAACTCTGATGGGAACTTTGAAACTTAACTCAGCTGGGGAATCAAGTTTAGAGTGCACTGGCTCCGCTGGGGATCTTGAAGCTTAACTCCGCTAGGGACATGTACTCTGAGGTTTTAGCTTTGTTGTGGATCTGAATGATGTATTGTAGGGGATTTCTTCTGGAACAACACACAAATATCTTCTTACACCTTCAACCTATCAGTAATTATCCTTTCTCAATTTCGTTTTATTTGTAATCAGTGATTATATTCAAATGCATATGCCTATTTAATGAAACATTGGACGTTTTCAAATAAAACATAAGTGTAAAAAAGAAGGCAAGCAAATTTTTGCACTTTGAAGTATCTTTGTATTAATTTTTGTAAGTATCTATGTACAAAGGAGACAAACATCCTAGTAAGAGAATGTTGCCATAAAAATTGAGAAAAAATTTATACAAAAAGAGAGATGGCTATGTGTGACAATTCCATGGGGTTCCCATTCTGCTATAGCCTTCACAACTCTGAGCATCTGTCCATTCGTTGCTTTGTCCGCAGATGATTGGATTGATCAGAAGCTTGGAGCTTGTTGGTGAAGAGATTGTTCTTAAAGTGATCCGACGAGACATAGTCATACGCTTCAATTCCCTAACTTTTTCCTGGACCGCCCTTTCGGGTTTTCGATCCACAAGGAAACCCTTTTTTGCCCAAGTCGCCCTTTCGGGTTTTCAACTTGCCGGGTGTACCGATTTTTTTTTGTTTTATCCCTAATTTTTGCTTGAACCGCCCTTTCGGGTTTTCGATTCACCGGGATGCCCATTTTTGCCCAAGTCTCCCTTTCGGGTTTTCAACTTGTCGGGTCGTTTTATGCGTAGTATCTTTTGACTATGTCTGCATTCACAGGGTGCGGCAAGTCGTCACCGTCCATGGTGGTCAGAATCATTGCCCCACCAGAAAAGATGCTCTTGATCACAAATGGTCCTTCGTAAGTAGGAGTCCACTTACCCCGGGGATCACTTTACGGCAATATGATCCACTTGATTACAAGATCTCCGACTTGATATACTTGGCGTTGGACTTTCTTGTTGAAAGCTTTGATCATCCGTTTTTGATACGTCTGACCATGACAAACAGCAGTAAGTCGCTTCTCGTCGATCAAGTTAACTTGATCAAGCCGGGTCTGAATCCAATCTTCTTCACTCAAACCGGCATCCTTCATAATCCTCAAGGAAGGAATCTGAACTTCCATAGGTAAAACAACTTCCATGCCATATACCAACGAAAAGGGAGTTGCCCCAGTTGAAGTACGTGCCGTGGTACGATACCCATGCAGAGCAAACGGTAACATCTCATGCCAGTCCTTGTAGGTGACTGTCATTTTTTGAATGATCTTCTTGATATTTTTGTTCGCGGCTTCAACAGCACCGTTCATCTTCGCCCGATAGGGAGATGAATTGTGATGATAAATCTTGAACTGCTCGCATAGAGCGGTGATCATAGTGTTGTTCAAATTTGTACCGTTGTCCGTAATGATCCTGTCGGGGATACCATACCAGCATATGAGGTTCTGCTTGATGAAGCGGGCAACCACATTCTTTGTAACAGAGGCATAGGAAGCTGCTTCGACCCACTTGGTGAAGTAATCAATAGCGACCAAGATGAAGCGATGTCCATCGGATGCCATAGGCTTGATCTCTCCAATCATGTCAATGCCCCACATTGTGAATGGCCAAGGAGCTGTCAGAACGTTGAGAGGAACAAGAGGAATATGTACCTTGTCGGCATAGACTTAGCATTTGTTGAAGGTACGGGAATGTTGATGACAATCAGCTTCCATGGTAGACCAGTAGTAGCCTGCCCTTAGAATCTTCTTAGCCATCGTATGTCCGCTCAAGTGGGTGCCAAATGTGCCACTATGTATTTCGGTCATGATCAACTCTGCTTCAACCTTGTCCACACAACAAAGTAGAACACAATCATGGCTGCGCTTATAAAGGATGCCATTGCTTAGGAAGAACTTGGCAGTGAATCTCCTTAAGAAATTTTTGTCATTGACGGAAGCTCCTTTGGGGTATTCTCGAGTCTGGAGATACCTTTTGATTTCATGAAACCAAGGTTGTTCCACTACTTCTTCGGTATTAATCTCATGACAGTGTGTCGGTTCGTCCATTCGCTCAATGGTAATTTGGGGAGCCTCGTTATCCCGGTTGAGTTTAAACATGGAAGACATTGTAGCCAGAGCATCTGCTAGCTGATTTTCTTCTCTCGGGAAATGCTCGAAGGTAATCTGCTCGAAATGAGGCAACAATGTCAAGACATGTTCTTTGTATGGGATAAGATTAGGATGTTTGGTATCCCACTCTCCTTTGACTTGACTGATAACCAAAGTCGAGTCCCCAAATACGACCAAAGATTTGATTCCCAAGTCTATAGCAGCCTTGAGACCAAAGATGCAAGCTTCATACTCAGCCATGTTGTTGGTACAACTGAAACAAAGTCGGGCAATGAAGGGTGTATGGAAACCTTCCGGAGAAATGAGTACCGCACCGATACCGTTGCCAAGTGCATTTGAAGCACCATCAAAGTATAGGGTCCATCGGGATCCTTGTTCAGGTCCTTCATACGGTCCGTTACCTTCAATGTTATCCAATGTCATGATGTCTTCGTCAGGGAAGTCGAGTCTCATAGATTGGTAATCCTCGACGGCTTGATGAGCTAGATGGTCAGCTAGTATACTCCCCTTTATAGCTTTTTGGGTAGTATACTGGATATCATACTCAGTCAGGATCATTTTCCATCTAGCGATTCTTCCAGATAAAGCAGGCTTCTCGAAGATATACTTGATCGGATCCATCTTAGAAATCAGCAGAGTGGTATGTGTCAACATATACTGCCGTAGCCGACGAGCAGCCCATACCAAAGCGCAGCAAGTTTTCTCGAGCAGTGAGTAGCGAGTCTCACAGTTGGTAAACGTTTTGCTAAGGTAATAAATGGCATGCTCTTTTCGGCCAGACTCTTCATGTTGGCCCAACACGCACCCCATTGAGTTATCCAAAACAGTCAGATATATGATTAACGACCTTCCTTCGACGTGTGGCATCAGAATAGGAGGTTCTAGTAAATACTCCTTGATCTTATCAAAAGCATATTGATAATCATTGTTCCACTAAACCACCTTATCTTTCTTCAGCAACTTGAAGATTGGCTCACAGGTAGATGTCAGGTGAGAGATGAACCTCGCAATATAGTTCAAGCGTCCCAAGAATCCTCTAACCTCCTTTTCAGTATGGGGGGCAGGCGTTTCTTGTATAGCCTTTACTTTAGCTGGATCAAACTCAATGCCTTTGTTGCTGACAATAAATCCCAGAAGTTTACCAGACCTAACTCCAAAAGTGAACTTGCTTGGGTTTAGTCTGAGCTTATACTCCCTCAACCTGGAAAACAGCTTCTGCAAATGCTCAAGGTGTTCTTCTTCCGTATGTGATTGAGCTATCATTTCGTCTACGTAAACTTTGATCTCATGATGTATCATATCATGAAACAAAGCTACCATGGCGCGTTGATAGGTTGCCCCTGCATTCTTCAGTCCGAATGGAATCACTTTGTAGCAGAAGGTACCCTATTGCGTGACAAAAGTAGTTTTCTCCATGTCCTCGGGTGCCATTTTGATCTGGTTATAGCCCGAGAATCCGTCCATGAAAGAAAATACTTTGTGTTGAGCTGTATTGTCAACCAAAATGTCGATATGTGGCAGTGGAAAATCATCCTTGGGGCTAGCCCTGTTTAAATCCCGATAGTCCACACACATTCTGACTTTGCCATCCTTCTTAGGCACGGGCACAATGTTAGCAACCCATTATGGATAGGAAGTAATAGCCAGAAATCCAGCGTTGAATTGCTTCATTACCTTAGCTTTGATCTTCTCAGACATGTCGGGCCTTATTCGGCGAACCTTTTGCTTGATCGGTGGACAGTCTTCTCTTGTAGGGAGACGGTGAACCACGATATCTGTATCTAGTCCCGACATGTCTTCATAAGACCAGGCGAAGATTTCAATATATTCGTTCAACAACTGCACTAAGCGCTCTTTGACACTCGGTTCCAGGTTGGCACCCACTTTTACCTCTTTTTTGTCTTCCTATGTTCCCAATTTGATGGTTTCTAGCAACTCCTCATGAGGCAGAATAGCCCTCTTTTCTTGTTGCAGAAGTCTGGCTAACACTCCCGGTACTTCACAATCTTCGTCAACTTCGTACTCAGCATGATTGACCAAATCATCAGAGTTATCGAAGGTTGAAGCAGAATAGTTACCCATGGAATCCGGAGTGGATGGGTACCTACATTTGTGAGTGTGGGTGTGTGTAAGGGATAACCATCCTTTAAACAAAAAAAAATGCAAAAGGAAAGAAAATGAACACAACATTTTGTAGATGAAAGCGTCCAATGATTCATTAAAACATGGCATATGATAATGAAGAAAATCAAGCCCTTACAAATGGACCTATATGCCCTGGGCAAGGCATAAGGTGAAAATAGCGTACAAATTGTTTTAGTTATTACAGACCGAAATAAGAAATTGTTCAAAGATAAAATTACTGGTTGATGAAGGTGATGAGAATAAAATCCTTTGCTTCCCAGTTGCTTAAACCCCCTTCGACGGTCGGAAAAATCCAATCCTCAAAGTGGCCCTCATCATCTTCATCTTCTACAGCATTAATTCTGTGGTGAGTGATCCTTACAGGTGGCCCTCCAGCCTTGGAATGACGCATAGCCTTTTGTTCTGCAGCTATAAACCCTAGTCCAAATTTTTCCGTCTTATGGGGAAAATCAGGCAATTGCCCCCATACTGTACTCTTCCCTTCTTTGATCACCGCCTCTGCATCTTTGAGAGATGCCATCCTAGGCACATGCTTGGGAATGATAGGTACCTCAACCATTATCTTCGCAACTGCTACCTCAAGAGAAACTTTCTCAAAATGTTGGAAAGGCGTTTCGATGAACTCGCCATCCAATTTCATTTAGCGGAAGAAATTGAGGTGAATTATCATGTACTCTTCCTCGCCGTGCACTGTTATAATCTTACCCTTAGCAGGATATTTCAGCATTTGGTGCAAAGAGGAGGTAACTGCCCCGACATAATGGATCCACGGTCTTCCTAACAAACACGAATATGACGGACGGATGTCCATCACGTAAAAGGTGGAGTTGAAAACTTATGTGCCTACTTTGATAAGAATGTCAACCTCTCCATGAACCATTCTTTTGGACCCATCAAAGGCCCTAACAACGATGTTACTAGGTTTGAGGGTCAATCCTTCGCAGTCCAAACGGTCCAACGCCTTCTTCGGCAGCACATTCAAGGAAGAACCGGTATCAACTAAGACATGGGCGAGGGTGGTTCCCCTGCATTCAACTGAGACATGTAGCGCGTCATTGTGTTTCCTTCCCTTGGGAGTCAGATAAGCATCTGAAAAGCCCAGACCATTATCAGCAGTAAGACTGGCCACGCACTCCTGAAACTGGTCAGCCGAAGTTTCTTGGGGTACGTGTGCCGCCTTCAAAAATTTGATTAGGGCCTTAGCATGGGCCTCAGAGCAGAGTAGGAGAGCCAACATTGAAATTTTAAAAGGGGTCTTCCCCAGCTGTTCCACGATGTCATAGTCGCTCTTTCTGATTATTTTCAAGATTTCCTCCATTTCTTTCTCGGTGGTTTCGGGGATAACCACAGCATGAGCCTTCGTCCTGACAGACACTTCTAGTATCCCCTTACCCTTATCGGTATTATCAATAGATGGTCTTACTTCAGGAGTATCCAATTCTTCAACTATCGGGTCTTGTACAGACGGCCTAACAGGCACAGAAGCTTTCGAGGGTCCGAAAACTGCTCGAGGGGGAGCAATCTCCAGAGAAAAAATCCGTCCGCTGCGGGTTATCTTGCTTGTACCCGCAATGTTCCCTATATCAGGGGTTTCCTCTTCAGAATTCTCTTGGACTGCTTCAATCTGTTTGATACCATGATAGAATATTTCTCCTCCATAGTTCCATGGTATCGTTTTGCTAGATTGATACGGAACAGGCCCCGACATGGTGATTTTTAAAGGTACAAATTCAGGATCAGGTGTAATCTTGACAGGCCGTTTGCAAGCCTTGGGAAGATTGGTGGAAATGGTTATTATTGCAATATCATTGGTTGAAGTAGCAAAAGTAGCAGGAGTAACAGGAGTGAAAGTATCGACAGGGGTCTTTTGGAAGAGTATCTCTTGGGTATCCATCAGGCGTTGGACACCTGATTTTAACATTGGGCAGTCAACTTGTATGTTTAAACAAAAGTAGCAGTCTTTTCCGCAGCCTGGGAATATCCCGGCTCTCATCAAATTCTCTTTAATCACTAGTAACGGAGTCAAAAGGTCAGCAATGTCGGTAACATGAAGGTCTTCCATAACAGCATGAACATTATGACCGTGCTTGGGAATCGGAGCAGAAATCACATTGGGCTTCCCAGGAGCATCAAATTCTACTTCCTTGGCGTCAATCAGATCTTGGATTTGGTTCTTAAGCGCCCAACAATTATTTGTATCATGCCCAACACTGTCAGAGTGGTAAGCACACTTGGCATTGAAGTGGTAGTATGGAGAGGAGGTATTAGGATTTTTTGGCGCTTCCTTCAAACTGGCAAGATTCAGCTTTAACAAATGAGGGAGTACTTGAGCTGGCATCATGTTGTTTCGGGTGAACTAACGTTGTGGCCTTTCTACCCGTTGTTGATTAGGTCTTGACTGATTACCGCGAGGTTGATCATTTGAAGAGTTTTGAATCATCACAGCCCCTACAGTTGGCCGGCGCTCGGTTCTTCCATGACTTTTCTAAGAATAAACAGCATAGGCTTCCTTCTTAGCTGGGAAGGTTTTCTTAACAGTAGTGGACGCGGAGGTATCTTTCTAAATCTTACCACTTTTAATATCGGCCTCGACCCTTTCGCTGGTCAGAATTAGTTCAGTAAATCCCGCGGAGGAACTCCCAATTAAATTATTGAAGAAAGGGCCATACAGGATCCCCAGAAACATGTCAACTAGCTCTCTATCCGACAATAGTGGTTGCACCCTTCCATCCAAATCACGCCACTTCTGGGCATACTCTTTAAACCCTTCATTGGAAGCCATCCCCATACTTTGTAGCTGAGTACGAGTGGGCTCCAAATCAGCATTGTATTGGTATTGACGGTAAAAAGCAGCAACTAAGTCTTCCCAATTGTGAACCTCTGATCTCTCGAGTTGATAGAACCAGTCCAATTGTGTGCCTGACAAATTGTCTTGGAAAAAGTGTACCCAGAAGTCTTTATCAGATGAGTGGGGTTGGATCTTTCTGACATACGATCTCAGATGCATCTTTGGGCAGGATAGACCGTCATACTAAGCAAATGTCGGTACTTTGAACTTGGGAGGGATAACTACCCCAGCGACCAACCCTAGTTCTTCAAAATCTAAACCATGTACCCTTTGCAGCTCCATGGCGGCCAACCTATCCTCAAGATTTTTATATTTATCATCCGCCGGGGATATTGTTGTTTGGAGTAATCTTCATCTTATTCCTCTTCAACTTCAGATTCAGAAGGTACCGCGGCTCCTTTTCCTTTACCAGCCCTTCATCAGACGTTGAGGGGAACTCAAGAACTTTTCTAGCATTGATTTCAAACCTTCTTCCAAAAGTGGCTACTCCGGGTCTTTTCTTCTTTTTCTCTTTATTTTTCTCCAACAGTGCTTTAAGGTCCTCTTGACCCTTTGCTAAGGTCATGAGGAGTTGCTGGAATTGAGAATTATGTGCTTGCAGATCCTTAACCGTCTTCTCCAAATCCATCTTGCTGAAATAAACAGCAGAAAGATAAGGAAACCTGGTGTGAAGACCTGTTTATGCATATGATGAATGATGTGCTATTCATGTAATGCATTCAAGGATTCAGAAATTCAAATTTGTTCCAAACAAAAAGAACACACGTCATATTAAGAAGAAATTTTTAGTACATAAGTGCCCCATGGGCAAAATATTACAAAATTCTTAATGTAAAAAGACATTGCGCATCCTCTTTGGTGCGATGTAAGTGTTGAGGGTTTCCTCCTCATGAAGTCGGCGGGTAAGTTCCAAAACCTTCTTCTCACGGGCATAGAAGCTGGCTTCAAAAGTATTATGTTCTTCCTTGAGTTGGATCCAACTTTTTTGCATTTCTTCCCATGATGTTGGCATGTCAGGATGTAGGAGGGTGTATGGAACCTCTCCTTCCATAACAGGCTCTTTGATCAAGGGGAGAATGTGAGGATATGGCATCATAAGATTCTGGGTGCAGGTTCATACCCACTTGAGATAAGGCTCAAGGGGGATGGAATTCTTGTGCCCCAGTGTCTTACTATCCACTTTGTTGGGAGTCCTCCAAGCTCTGATGAACCTTTGTCGAAGTCCTTGTGCATCGTTGTCGAAGTCAAAAACTAAGTCAGGAATCAGCATGTCATGAGGTCCATCCCTCCGAGCATATCCAAACTGTCTTAGAGCTAAACATGGGTTGTAGGTAATGCCTCCCCTAATGCCAAGTAGTGGGACATTAGGGAATTCCCCACAACGATCAATGATGATGACATTTTCTCTGGACCGAGAACACCAATGTACATCAGAATGTGTGAGGGTCATCAACCGTTGTGACCACCTTAAACCCTGCTCATTCTTCAAAATTGATTGTGGAAGGTGAGAAATAAACCACCTTGCTAGGAGAGGAGTACAGCACATGAGAACACCTATTTTCCTCATTGTTCATGTGTAAAATGAGTGTAGGATGTCCCCAAGCAATGTAGGTACAGGATTCTTGGATATGAAAATCTTGACAGCATTCACATCTATAAGTTGATCAGGGTTTGGGAACAGGACCAACCCATAGATAAGGAGTGCCACAATCTCTTCAAAGGCTTGTAGATCAAGAGAATTCCAGCAGTCTTGTGCCTTCTCAAATAGAAACTTTGCCAAGAAACCCTTAACACCACTTCTGGTTTCCCAATGTCCCTTGATGTCAGATGGTTGCAAGTGTAATGCTTGAGCAACATCTTCAGGCTTTGGTTCTTTTTCCGTACCGTTGTAGGGTAGTTGATGAAGAATAGGGATTCTCAGGAGCTGAGAAAATTCCTCCAAAGTGGGCACTAGTTGGTAATCAGGGAATGTGAAACAGTGGTGTAGGGGGTCAAAGAACTAGAAGAGAACTTTCACCATGTCTTCTTCAATGTTGGAGTTGACCAAGTTGAGAAGTCTACCATGTCTTTCACTGAAGAGAGAACTCTCTGGAATCCTGGATGTAAACTCCTTGAGTTGAGGAGGGATTCTCACAAGGTTGACTTGAATTGTTTTCCTGCGAAGAGATTCCATGACCTACAAAACAAGAACAAAGATGAAGATCCAAACCCTTGAAATAGTTAGTGGATGCATATGATGCTTTATGATGTTCATGATGTATGCACAAGCATATGTACAAACCAGTCACCCAAAACCCTAGTTTCAGGCTTGCATGAGGTTTCATAGGTAAGTACCCTCTTGAGTTTAGTTGGCTCAAACCTGTCCTATAAATAGTAACCGGGTTCTAAGGAGCTCAATATCACTGGATTGTTTTCTATGTTCATTGTTTTGGTTTAGCCACTTAACTAGCGACCAAAATATTCCAAGAAAACAACCCTCAATGAGTGTAGTATCGAGTATCTACCAACTTCGGACTGTACCAAAGCCGATCATCTCACTACCCCTAAAAAGGCCAAGATGGTCAATTAAGGTTCTAAGAGTTCATTAGTGCTTCATGACATCACTCAGCGGCCCCGTATTCTCTTTGATTGACTCAAAGGCTACCGGTACTCACAAATATGTCTCACTAATATAGATATTTCTTCAACCATGTCGGTATACCCCGCACCGTTTCCACAATGTATTGCTATTTACCTATGAATGTTTCCCAAATCCGGGTAGAGGATTTCAAGCCCAAAAAAGAGAACCAAATGTAAAGCAATAAAAGCAAACAATATAATCATGCAAAGGGTGATCTAAGCCCTAAGGTTACTCCACTTTTAAATTTATCCCCAGGAGAGTCGCCAGTTCTGTGATACGGTGGGAGAACTGACTTGGGATTTTGCGTTTTGTGTTTGCAAATGTTTCGGTTTAGCAAGAGTCGCCACCGACTTTTTATTTTATCCTAAGGAAAGGCCAAAAAGCACAGGAAATACCTTGGAGATGTTTTCTAGGGTTCAGGGAGTAGATTATAGAAAGGGAAGGTATTAGCACCCTTTCTATCCATGGTTATCCATGGGCTCTTAGTTACTTGTTTAGATCACTTGCTTTGCTTTTAAATTGTTTGAAATGGTGCTTTGTGTGAGATTTTGAAATATGTTTTGAAAAAAGGCCATCGTTGTGGCAACCTATGTAATGATTCTTATTTGAATGTATACAAAGTTGTTTTTGTCTTTTGAAAAGTTTTCAATGTTTGAAAGTAGGGTTTTGAAATTGTGTGGAGAAGTGTGTTTTGAAGATAACAAGGATGTTTTTGCAAGTTTTTGATCAAGTAACTAAGAGTTATCTACCCTATTTTACTCAAAGACCTTTCTTATGTTTTTTGACCCTTTTAATAGTGTTGTTTCACCATTGTATTTGGTGAACAACCTTGTGTTTAGGATGTTAAACAGGACAGGCGCGGGTCATTGTATAGACCATGATAGCAATTGTGTCAAGTATTTTTGGCAATTTTCTTGAGGGACTTGATCATTTTGTTTAGGCAACTCAGATAGCGTCATCGAGGGACTATGATCTTTTTGTTTTGCCAAAGTACTTGACATGCATACCATGGCCCATTTTTGAAGGCAACGAGTGGATTGTAACCCTAGGGGTGCAAGTGTGCATTGTGTTTGTTTTTTCATGAATTTTTGTTTTTTATTAGTGATTGTCTACTTGTTGATTTTATCTTGCCAAACATATCCTATTTACTAGCAAGCATATAAAAGTAATAAAGCGCAGAAAGATAAAATCCTACACTATTACAACCATATTGAATTGCATGAACATATAAAGGCAAAAATAAAATAAAAGCAAGAAAAATGAGGGTCTTTCGATCGAGGCAGAAAACCCTTCGATTCTGCACTTTCTGGCTCTCTTCGATTTGGCGTGAAAAGGGTGAAGGCATGACTTTCGATTGAGGCCTCATGGTCAGCATGTTGTGCCTTTCGATTGGGACCAATGGGACAACATGTTGTGCCTTTCGACTGGGCCTGGAACCAGTATAAGATGCAATCTGCCTTTCTGCCTCCTTCGACTGGGGATTGAAAGCAGTGAGGGAGTGGCTTTCGATTTTCCTTTGTCTCCTTCGACTGGGGGTTGGAGTCAGTGTAGGCGTTCCTTTCCACTCGACCTGGAATCTGTGCAAGATGTAATCTTCCTTTCTGCCTCCTTTGATTAGGCCTGGAGTCAGTGAGGAAGCCTAAGGCTTCGTTTCATATTCATGTCTCCTGTTTATTTCATTTGAGATATTAAATAGCAACATGGCCTAAGGCCATGCTATCATTACCTCAGGGCCAGGTTAGTTCTTAAAGAATTTGTAACAAACCAAAGAACGAAACCAAAAGGAGAGGCAATAAAAACAAACTAAAGGGTGGAAAGGAAAAGGTAACAAACACTACGTACATGTTTGAAACGAAAAGGAAGCTTATTTACATGTTATGCTAGAAATTAAGGGTTCAAGGTTAAGAATGACTTACCTTGCTTGAGGTTGGGACGTGTGCTGGGCCTTTAAGTGATTTCCTTGAATGCTTCTGGATTCGAAGGGAGGAACCAGGGGTTATGTCTTTAATACTGGATTCGAAAGAGAAGAACAAATGTGAGGTTCTTCCTACTGGATTCGAAGGGTAACAAGGTATAGGGATGTTTCAGATTCTAAGGGGATAAGTGTTTGGATTCTGGGTATGTGTTTGATGAGTGTTTAAGTGTTTGAGAGCTTTATAGTGTTTGAGAATTTTTTGAAGATTCGTTCCTCTGGCCAAAAAGTCTTTTTTTTAAACATGTGTTGGAGCCTCTTATTTATAGGCAAAGTTAGCTGAAGCTTTTGGAGGGAAAACAAAATAATTTGAACAATTTGAGTAAACTGCTCTTTGTAGCCTTCGAGGGAGAGTGCTTGTATGCCATTTTAGTGCAAGAATGGGGCAGTGTTTCAAGACTGCTGTGCAGCAGTTTTGGCCAGTGTACCATGCCTGAACTTGGCAGCAAGCATCTTTGAATATTTCATCCTTTCATTTTGACCCTCCTTCGACCAGATTCTTCTTCCAAACATATTGTTTGACTTTTCTCCAACAAGCGTCCTTCGAACGAATCACCTTTGTGCATCGTTTGAAGGGGCCAAATGTGTGCCCCTTGGATGGGTAACTAAAACACGCCTTAAGGTGGGCTTTGTAAATCCTTCGAATGGGCCCTCAAGCATGTCCTTCGAATGGGATTCCGAGACGTGTCCCTTGAATGGATCATATATGCTTCTTTGAAAAGGGCCAAATGTGTCCTTCGAATGGACTAGTAAGGTGTACCCTTCGATAGGGACTCATATGTATGCCCCTCAAGTCCACCACTATATGTCTTTTGAAGGGGCCATCAACCATGTGCTGAAGTTTGTCAAGGATGGAAATGCAGCATACTAAAGAGAAATGTTGTCCAGTCGAAGCTAGTACAAACATAGTCAATGTCTTATCGAAGCCTGCATGGAGGAGGTCTAAACTTTGTGACTCCAAGCAAGCACATAAAAGGTCAATTCTCAAACAAAGACTTGCATGAAGGGAGCCACATGCCCAAACGAAAGAGGCATGCAGGAGGCAAAATGTCCAGATTCGAAAGAGGCATACATGAGGCAAAAAAGTGCAAATCGAAGGACACCAAAAGGGAGCTTTTTGCCTTGGAATCAAAGGAAGTTATAGGAGGCTTTGTACCTTGTGCATGCTAGCAAGGGGGATGCCTTTTGCGTGCAAGTTGTAGCTCAAATGAAAGTTTGTATGTAACTAGTCCTTACTTTATGAGTCAAGGAAAGCATGGAGGGAAAGTTTGTATAGGCATGCAAGCATCAGACATCCAAACGAAAAATGCAATAGGCAGTCATGGCATTGTGAACCCAGTAAGGCCAGAGATGCAATCGAAGGTGGCATGTAGGAAACTCCTGCCTTGTAAATCAAAGCCAGCGTTCCAGAGGCCAACGCCCAGTCGAAGGATGCAACCAAATCCTGTTTCAGTTGAGTTCGAGCTGGACAATTCGGCAACTTCCAATGGTGCCTGAGGTTCTTTTGAGCTTTCCTGATGTCCACTGAACCTTTCCCAATGCTTAGTTTGTTTTGAAGTTGCCTGAATCGTGCTACAGAACTCAACCTGCAAAGCTTCCAAACAAAAATGGCAATGTGTGTTAATGGAGTTACAACAACTTGTGAATGGTCTGGATAGCTCAGGTATGTTGATTGGAATGGGAAGGCAAATTTTGGGGTACAACAAAAGGTATTCTACTTCATGGATGGTTTCTCAGGGTATAATCAGATCAAGATGGCACCTAAAGACATGGAGAAAACTACCTCCGTCACAGTGGGACACTTTTTGTTACAAGGTTATTCCTTTTGGGTTGAAGAACACCAGGGAAACCTATCAGCATGCCATGGTAGCCTTACTTCATGACATGATTCATCATAAGATAGAAGTCTACGTCGACAACATGATAGCCAGATCACAGACTGAAGAAGAGAATCTTGATCATCTGCATAAATTATTTGAAAGACTGAAGAAGTACAAGCTGAGGTTAAATCCGAACAAGTCCACTTTTGGGGTGAGATTCGATAAACTCGTGTGTTTCATCGTTAGTTGTAAAGGTATCGAGGTTGACCCCGCCAAGTTCAAAGCCATTCAAGAAATTCCGACTCCTCGTATCGAAAAGGAAGTCCGAGATTTCTTAGGACGACTAAATTATATTGGTCGATTCATTTCTCATTTGACTGCTACCTTTGAACCAATCTTCAAGCTGCTGAAGAAAGATCAAGTAGTAAAGTGGAACAAATACTGTCAAAAAGCCTTTGATAAAATTAAGGAGTACCTACAAGAACCTCTGATTCTGATGCCACAAGTTGAAGGAAGACCTATAATCATGTACCTAACAGTGCTAGAGAACTCAATGGGGTGTGTACTCGGCCAACATGACGAGTCTGGCCGAAAAGAGCATGCAATATACTACCTTAGAAAAAAGTTTACCGACTGTGAAACATTATATTCACTGCTCGAGATGATTTATTGTGCTTTGGCATAGGCTGCTCACCGACTAAGACAATATATGTTGACCCATGATACTTTGTTGATATCTAAAGTGGATCCCATCAAGTATATATTCGAGAAGCCAGCTCTCTCTGGAAGAATAGCCCGATGGAAAATGGTCTTAACAAAACACGACATTCATTACATCACTCAAAAATCAATCAAAGGAAGTATACTGGAAGACCTTTTGGCACATCAAGCTGTAAATGACTATCAGTCTATGAATTTCGAATTCCCCACGAGAACATTATGCTAGTAACAGATTGTGAAGAACTTGGACCGTATGAAGGACCTGAGCCAGGATCCTGATGGACCGTGGTTTTTGATGGAGCTTCTAACACACTTGGCAACATAATCGGTGCTGTAATTATCTCTCCTCAGGGTTGTCATACGCCCTTCACTGCCAGACTTTGCTTTTATTGCACCAATAATATGGCTAAATATGAAGCGTGCACCATGGGTATTAAAGCTGCTATTAACCTGAGAATCAAGTTCTTGGATGTATATGGGGACTCAGCCCTGGTGATCAGTCAGATCAAGGGGGAATGGGATATGAAGCATTTGAATCTTATCCCTTATCGAAAACATATGCTAACCTTGATTCCATATTTCAAAGAGTTGATTTTGAGCATATCCCAAGGGAAGAGAATCATTTGGCAGACGCATTGGCTACCAAGTCATCTATGTTCTATGTCCCAGAATTACCATTTAAAGGTTAGACGAGCCGACACACTACTATGAAATTAACACTGATGGATTAGAAGAAAAACCTTGGTTTCATGAAGTGAAAAGTTATCTTGAAGCTCAAGAATACCATGAATGGGCATCGATCAATGACAAGAAATTCCTACGGAGGTTCTCGGCTAATTTCTTCTTGAGCAATGAATTTTATAGAAGCGCAATCATGATTCGACTCTACTTCATTGTATGAACAAGAAGGAAGTAGAAGAAATTATGCAAGATATGCACAAAGGTGTCTTTGGTACTCACTCTAGTGGGCATACTATGGAAAATAATATTTTGAGAGCAGGTTACTATTGGTTGAATATGGAAACCGACTGTCACCACCACTCAAGAACTTGTCACAAGTGCCAGATCTATGTTGATAAAGTTCATGTTCCTCCGATTCCTCTGAATGTCTTGACTACTCCTTGGCCATTCGCAATATGGGGCATTGATATGATAGGAGAGATTAAACCCACTGCCTCTAACGGACATCGCTTCATCCTCGTCGCCATCGATTACTTCACAAAATGGGTTGAAGCAGCCTCATTCGCCTCTGTTACCAAGAATATGGTCGCCCGGTTCATCAAACATAACCGGTTCATCAAACATAACCTGATCTGTCTGTATGGAATCCCCGAAAGGATTATTACAAACAATGGTACTAATCTCAACAACACTATGATCACTGAACTCTGCATGCAGTTCAAGATCAAGCACCACAACTCTTCTCTGTATCGACCAAAGATGAATTGCACAGTGGAAGCCGCCAACAATAATATTAAGAAGAATATAAAAAAGATGGTTATGACCTACAAAGACTGGCACAAGATGTTACAGTTTGCTCTTCATGGCTATCGCACTTCTGCACGAACATCAATTGGGGCGACCCCATTCTCTCTGGTTTACAGTATGGAAGTCGTCCTACCTGTCGAAGTTCAGATTCCTTCTCTGAGAATTATGAAAGATGTCGACTTAGACGAAGATGAGTGGATTCATACAAGGCTAGACCAGTTAATCTGATTGACGAGAAGAGGCTTGCGGTTGTCTATCAAGGTCAGATGTATCAGAAGTGTATGATCAAGGCATTCAACAAGAAAATCAAGCATCGGGTATACCAGACTGGTGACTTGGTAATAAATCGCATCATCATGCCGCAAGGTGATCATAGGGGAAAATGGACTCCCACCTACGAAGGGCCATTTGTAGTCAAGAAGATATTGTTTGGCGGTGCTATAATATTGACTACCTTGGACGGTGAAGATTTTCCATACCCTATGAACGTGAGCATAGTCAAAAGATACTACGCATGAAAACGACCCGCTAGGTTGACTGGCTTAGGCAAAAATAAGGGCATCCCGATGAACCAAAAGGGTTCGGGAAAAATTAGGGATATATATAAAAGATTGTACACCCGGCAAGTCGAAAACCTGAAAAGGCGGCTTGGGCAAGAAAGGGTATCCCGGTGGACTAAAAACCCGAAAGGGCATTCCAGGCAAAAGTTAAGGATTAAAGCGTATGATTGTGTCTCATGGGATCACTTACAACAAGCTTTATTACCAACGTCAAGTTCAAACGGTACAGACCAATTCAATCACTCTCTTTCAACAGCGAGGAATGAGATGCTTGAAGACATAGGGGAAATAACAGAGTTGGAACCCAATGAGATTATTCCCACATAGATATTTTTTTTCACTTTGTACTCTTTTCATTTCACGACAATTTCCTCTTACTAGGATTTATGTCTCTCTGTATAAAATCGCCTGTTTATGGGAAAACTATCAATAGAAATACGAATTTCAAGTTTCAAACTTTTTGTTTTACCTTTTTCTGTTTTGTTTGCCAAAAACGTCCAATGACTAAAATTGAAGGAACATATACATATGAATATGATTAACTGTTAACAAATATATGCATAAAAACAGGAATAAGCATTTACCCAAGACTCTAGGAGTTGGGATAATGTTCAAGCTTTCCGCAAGTCTCCACAGAGCCACTTCCATGGAATTACCCCCACAGAGTCATCTTCACAAGACAATCTTCAACAAAGATATATCCCCCACAAAATTGGATACGCCAATCATACTCACCAGCAAATCACCCCAGCAGATAAAAGAATATGATCATTTTCACGGCAATATCGCCAACCAACAGAGTCCCAGTCGTTACAGTTTATGGAAATTCTCCTCCCTAGCTGAGTTTATTCCTCCAGAACTGTAAAATTCCCTGCATATTTCTTTTCTCTAGCAGAGCTCATTTCCTCAGCAAGGTTGTTTCCTCAGCAAAGTATTTTTCTGTCAACAGGGTTTATTTCCCCCAATAGGGTTTATTTCCCCAACAAGGTTTATTTCCCCAATAGATTGCAACCTCCCCAGCTTGAGTCTATGTCTACCATAAATTATCGGCAAGACTCCCACCTCCAGCTAAGGGCAGTCCAAATCACTATCCCTAGAGAGTTACTACTGAATCTAAAACTGGATCAAATATCGTTCAACCTTATCCTCTCTAGACGAGTCGGTATCCATATCATAAACTTGGTCAAACAACACCTTGAAAGTTTATCCATCTCTTTTATCCCCAATCAGGGTACATAAGAATTAGAATCCCCAGTAGAGCAACGAACAACCAATGTTCTTGGACTCTTCTCTCCAAATAGGAATCAACATTCCCCAGTAGAAGTTCCTCAAGCAAAAAGTAGGAATACCCATCAAGATTGAAGATACACATACTCTTCATCCTCAGCAACAATCATGGATTTATTTTCCCAGACAAAGATGACGCACGGGTTTAGAAATACACTTCAACAACATTTCACATTCATACATCATTTACGAACAACATAGCATATACATACAAAACGCTTATAACACGCTCTCATTTTTTTGAGAATATCATTATGTAATGCATTTCATACATCATGATATTGCATATAGCTAACTCATTACCTTTTCAGGAAAGATCAATCAACAGACGAACATCATCAACTACTTATATGACTAGACAGTCTTCTCAAAGGCTACATCTGACAAATGGCTACTTAAGCAATTTCCTTAGAGGGTCATTCTCAAAGAAACATATTTTCTAGTTGAAGTCGGGCGTAGACATCTTCTGGTTCAGATTAAATCGAGCATAAATTTATTCTGATACTTCTTCCAGCTAAAGTTGGGCGTAGATATCTTCGCTCAGATTAAATCGAGCGTAAATTTATTCTGATACTCCTTCAGAAAAGTCGAGCGTAGACTCTTTCCAACATATCTTCCAGTTGAAGTCGAGCGTAGATATCTTCTGGCTCAGATTAAATCGAGCGTAGATTTATTCTGATACTTCTTCGAGTTGAAGACGAGCATAGATATCTTCTGGCTCAGATTAAATCGAGCGTAGATTTATTCTGATACTTCTTCCAGTTAAAGTCGGGCATAGACATCATCTGGCTCATATTAAATCAAGCATAGATTTATTATGATACTTATTCCAGTTGAAGTCGAGTGTAGACAGACATCTACTGGCTCAGATAAAATTGAGCGTAGATTTATTCGGATACTTCTTCAAGTTAAAGTCGGGTGTAGACATCTTCTGGCTCAGATTAAATCAAGCGTAGATTTATTCTGATACTCCTTAGGAAAAGTCAGGCGTAGACTCTTTCCAACATATTTTCTAATTGAATTCGGGCGTAGACATCTTCTGGCTCAGATTAAATCGAGCATAGATTTATTCTGATACTTCTTCCAGTTGAAGTCGAGCGTAGATATCTTCTGGCTCAAATTACATCGAGCCTAGATTTATTCTGATACTTCTTCCAGTTGAATACGGCCATACACATCTTCTGGCTCAGATTAAATTGAGCGTAGATTTATTCTGATAATTCTTCTATTAAAGACGAGCATATACATCTTCTGGCTTAGATTAAATCGAGCATAGATTTATTCTGATACTTCTTCCAGTTAAAATTGGGTGTAGATATCTTCTGGCTCAGATTAAATCGAGCGTATATTTATTCTGATTATCCTTTTGGACCAAGTCGGGCGTAGCCTCATTCTAAATACATCTTCTAAGACAAAGTTGAGCGTAAACTTAGTCTAATTTCTATCAACGATTACTTTGGATGGCATCTATAAGCCCATCTCTGATGACTCTCTGTCACCTCCCAAATGGCATATTTAAGCCTATTCTCGATATAATCAACCAACGATGTTACTTTATGCACCAGTGTTGTACCCCAAAATTTTCCCTCCCTTTTCTTCAAGACATCTCTCACAAAAAATTCCCAAATGCTCAAGGATCCTCAAGAGTTGATCAGACAAGCTCACCTCCTAAGCACTGAGTCCATAACTAGGGTTTTGGTTTTCACATGGAAAATTGGAATTTAATGCCTCAAGTGACTTTCATGGTTCATCATAGGTCTCCAAGAATACTCATACCAAGTTTCAAGTCTTGCATCACAAATTTGCTCAGTCAATTGCTCAGATGACTGAAAATCAATTGTATTGGGTAAAAAGTTAATTGTGGTCAAGATACAGTCAAACTTCAAGATTTTTTGTCAACATCAACATTTTTAAGTCATATACATACTTTGATAAAAGGTTTATCATGATCCCTCAATAAAATCCCTCAAATCACCAAAGGGGTAAAATTATCAAAATTAGGATTTTGACTGAAGATGACTCTGATCATTGACTTTTGAACTAGCACATGAAATAATGAATTGAAGCATGATATTAAGGACTCAAACACAGCATCTTGACCTAATTACATGGTTCAATACATTTCCAAAGGTGCAAGAGATTGATAGTTGAAGAATTGAGATCAACTGATGAAAAGTCAATTGTCACACAAAAGTCAAACTTTGACTTTTTGGTCAATTTGAAGTTCAATGATCAAGAGTTATCAAAACATTCAAATATATCAAGCTTGATCAACAAGAATCAACAAAGTCAACAAAAATTCAAAATTTCCAATACTTAGAAAAATTCTAAGTGTTTTTGTCCTTGATAAAATCATTACTTCATGACCATTTATCACTAAGATACAAGATGATTCAAGGAAAACTTTCAACATGAAAGTTGTAGAGCATGATGAATTCTACAACTTTTTCCTTGAGGAATTATTTCTAAAAAATACTTGGATTAGGAGATATAGGCCCATGAAGTCATGACATTTTTATCACTTAGAGAAATTTTCAACAAGTTTGGTCAGATTTTTGTCCCAACTTCTTGGTAATGTTTCACCAAGTTCCAAGTTGATTTAGCCAAAGTGGTCAATATGAAAGTTGTAGACAATGTTTCAAGCTTTCAAAAAGTCCAAGAACACATTTTTATCATGCTTGAGCTAGGAGATTCAAAGAGATGAAGTTGGGCATCCATTCTTGAATTATAGGTCATATTTGTGAAGAGCTCAAGAACAAATCCTCATGCCATGCTGCATAATCTTGATTTGCAGGCCTCTTAAAATGTGAATCACTCCATAATTAAATGTTTACACAAACTTTTGAGCTATGGTCCACTTGATTCAAGCTTTGTCCAAGACAATTTTCCATTTTGGGCACAAAGTTACCATTTCCATTCTTATAAAGCATGCTTTATCACAAAGTCCACTCTCCTTGAGCCTCTAACCTGTTCCCTCTGCATACACTCCACACAAAATCTAGAAGCAACATGTTTAAAGCCTCTAACCACTCTAGATTTCCTTGTACTTAACATTGGAACTATGATCTTCAAGCTTGCTTCATTTACAATCTAACCTAGCCACAACATGTGATCTTGCAAATTTGATCAGCTCCTTCCCTCCAACCTTTCTCTATAAATAGAGAGGTCCATTTGCAAGCTATACATGAGTTGATAAGCCTTCTAACCCTCTCAAACTCTCCCAAGTCAGAATTGTACAGAAAACCTCCATTGTTTGCAAATTCTGACCTTGAACTTCAAACACCTAATCCACTCGTGTGTTTTCATTCTAAATCATTCACAAAGCTTCTATAACTCATATACGAGCTATTCAAACACCTGTTATACCACTGTAACAACATCTTCATCATCCTCCATTTTCAAAAATAGAGCTCTTCAACTTGACTTGTCCAGAAGAATCCAGGCACTCTCAATCCAAAGTAAGCATTGCAATAGCTTCTCGGGAGTTAAGTGAAGCTATCCAGATAATCACAACACTCCAGGAGCGGTCTAACTTCAAAAATGATTCTCACTTTTGAGGTAAGTTTTCTAAACTTTGAACTTTCTATACAATCATCATTAATGTTTACTTTCTGAATAAAAAATGTAGACATCATTGCCCTGAAGCTAACCATGTGCTTACATTTCATTTATCTTGCCTGAGTGATGAGAATTTTGGATTTGAAATTTCTGAAATATTAGGGTTCATTTTGGTACCAACAAAAATTCACTTTAATCTTTGAGTGTTAGCTTATGTTAATGGCATGGTTGGATTCGTGGTGAAAAAACAAGCAAGTTTCATGTTTACACTTTTAAAAATGCTTGAGAAATGGAAGAGTTTAAAAATTCCAAAATGTTGTTGAAGTTACAGGCGCGAGGAAGAAGATGAATTCCATTTAGAAAAGAGTTTGTAATATATTTCTTGGTGGCTGTTTTATAACCGAATGAAACAGTCACCCCAGTGGTAAAGGAAGCGCGCGTTTGACCATAAGGACCTGGGTTCGATCCCCAATGGTACCCTTTTATTTATTTCACATTTATTTCTTACAGATTCTATGCAAACAAGCCCAGCGCGCATGCTATACACCCTCATTCCCTCACCATATGATCATCACAAAGTCAGATCAAAGGCTCCAGAAGGAAAGTGCATGGTACACTACTTGGGGATAGCCACACTGAAACTAATAGTGTTTGTGCTCCTTGTTTTTGGGCCCAACGTTCTTACTCCTCCTCACCCCCCCCCCCCCCCCCCCCTTTTACTTTTACAGTTTAGGCCCATCTTATTTCCTTTTTTTCTTTTATTTTAATTAACTTTTTCTCTTCTAATTTTTTTTACTTAATCAAAAAATATAAAAAATTAGATTTATATTTTTTATCCATTTATTAAATTTTTGACAAAATAAAATTTAATTAACACTTTGATTTTTAGTTAATTAGAATTAGGATTTGCATTATAAAATTTCTTTTCCAAATAAAACTCCAAAAACATTTTCTAAATTATTTAGATTTCTTTAGGTTTTGTTTTAATTAATTTAATTGTTGACAAAAATTGATTTGTTTTAACCACCTTAATTTTATTAGATTTAGGATATATTTCAAATATCTTTTTTTTCTAAATAAAACTCTAAAAACATTTTCTAAATACTTAGAATTATTTAGATTTTAAATAATTTAATTTTGATAATGAAAGATTATTTAATCACATCTTATTCCCTTGTAAATAATTGATTTGTAAATAGAATTAGGTCTAATTCTTTATCTCACATCTCAAATACTTTATAAACAAAGAAACAACAAAACATTTTTTAATACTTAGAAATTTGTTAAGGTTTTGAACATTTTCCCTTTTTATCATCTCCGTGCATTTGTTTATTTTTCACATAATTATTTTCATAGTTATGTAATTGCTTATGGTCTGTAATAGATAATTAGGGTTTATTGCTTTCTTCCCCCATTCACAAAATTCTACCCCCTATTTCCAAAGCACTGTAATAGCGTAGGATATTTAATTTCCGTAATTTGTCGCTTTCCTTATTATTGTTAGTAATTAGGGTTTGTATGACAAGACTAAAAGAAAACAAAGCAAAACCCTAATCTAAGACGAATAATTAAACCAAACACACTTTGCACACAGAACCTCTAGGGTAAACCTCACTTGTTTCCTCAGATATAACCAGTCATGTCCCTCGAACTAGGATGCTTTAGTAAAGACCCTCGGTTAAAAGATCGTAGTCCCTCGATGACCCTTCGATGTTGCCTTCAGTAAACGATCTTAGTCCCTTACGACAATTGCTAGAGTGTCTTACAAGTTTCCTTCTATGACTGTACAATGACCCACGCCCGTCCCTCACATCCAATGATATGGCTTCCTACTAACTAATGATAGGATAGCACTATCTCAAGGAGGAGGAAAAGAACAAAGACTTTTTGAGTAGGTATATCGCTTGTAATGGCTTGCT
Source organism: Vicia faba (assembly GCA_948472305.1). Taxonomy (NCBI): domain Eukaryota; kingdom Viridiplantae; phylum Streptophyta; class Magnoliopsida; order Fabales; family Fabaceae; genus Vicia; species Vicia faba. The sequence continues at coordinate 181,933 of CATIWC010000669.1, forward strand.
CACAAACTAAAACAATTTCCACACTTCATACTTTCAAGACAACTATCTTCAAAACACTCTTCAAAATAAATATTCTGTATACATTCTCAACGATACGAGAATCATTACAAAATTTCCGCACTTAGGCGTTTTTAAAATGTTTTCAAACATACACAAACACAAGGCATTTTTTAAGTGAGCTAGAAATAAAGAGCCTGTAGGTAACTACAGATAAAAACGGTGCTAACACCTTCCCTTTTCATAACCTACCCCCCGAACTCAAGAAAATTCTCAAAAGGTCTTTCCTGTTCTTTTCATCATTTCCTTTATTGGATAAAAGAAAAGTCGGTGGAAACTCTTGTTACCCGCAACATTTTCGATAAAGTGCAAAACCTCAAGTCAATTCTCCCACTGAGTTACAGAACTGGCGACTCTATTGGGGAGACCAAAAGTTGGGTTACCTTAAGATCTAGATCACCATTATTGCTTTACTTGTTTGCCTTGTTTGCATTATATTTTGGGATGTGCTTGGGTTTATTTCTTGTATAGATCATATACCTGGATCTGAGGCATTTTAGGTAAGTAGCAATTGATCGTGGAGACTGTATGGCATAGACGGATATGGTTGAAGCGATGGCTACATTAGTGTGATACATTTGTTGGTACTGGTTTCCCTTGAGTTGAACCAAGGAGAATATGGGGCTGCTGTGTGGTGTCATAAAGCACTAACTGACCATAGAACCTTAGTTGAACAACTTGGCCATTAGAAAGTAGTGAGATAGCTGGCTTTGGTGCAGACTGAAGTTGGTTAATACTCGATACTACACTCATTGAGATTGGACTTTCGGGATATTTCGGTCGCAATTTCGATGTTTGTGCTGAAACAATGTCCAATGAAGAAAGATTAATGATATTGAGATTCCTAGAACCTGTTTACTTCTTTTAGGATAGGTTGAGCGACCTAAATCTTCAAGAGGGTACTTACCTATAAACCCCATGCAAGTTTAAACCTAAGGCCTTGTGTGCTTTGTTTGTGTATGGTTCGAACATGACATCATAACATCATGCCATAGCATTTTCACTAACCATTTCAAGGACCTAGGGATTTATCTTTGTTCTGTTTTGTAGGTTATGGCTTTTGCTCGCAGAAACACTATCTGAATCAGCTTTGTGAAGATACCTTCTTAACTTAAGAAGTTAGTCTCGAGAGTTCCCGAAAATTCTCCATTCATCAAAAGGCATGTTTGACTACTCAGTTTGGTTACTTTAGGTTTTGAAGAAGATATGATGAGTATTCTATTCCAGTTATTTGATCCCGCTCATCACTGTTTCACCTTTCCGGATTATCAACTGGTACCCACAATAGAAGAATTCTCTGAGATGCTAGAAATACATGTTCGTGACCGGACACCTTTCACAGGTTTAGAGAAAGATCCACAACCTAAAGAAATCGCATCAGTCTTACATTTGAAGCGGTCCGACATTGTAGCTAATTGGGAAACAAGGAGTGGGTTAAGGGTTTTCTAGCTAAATTTCTGTTAGAAAAGGCTCGACTGTTTTTGGAGGCTATGAATTTTCAAGATTTTAAAGAAATCTTGGCTTTATTGATCTATGGTTTGGTGTTATTCCCTAATCCGGACCAACTCATAGATGTGAATGCTGTCAAAATCTTCCTTTCTCGTAACCATGTGCCTACTTTTCTCGGAGACATTATGCATTCTCTTCACACTCGTACTATAAGGAAGAGAGGGGCTCTTAAGTGTTGCATACCATTTCTATATAGGGGGTTTATGTCGCATCTTCCCCGATCAGTATTGAAGAATGAACAAGGTTTTAGGTGGTCTCAAAGGATGATGTCGCTCTCTCATTCAGATATCTATTGGTGTTCTCAATCTCGTGAGGATGTTACTATCATTAACCGTTATGGGGAATTCCCTAATGTTCCGCTCCTTAGAATTTGGGGAGGTATTACTTACAACCCTTCTCTGGCTCTACGACAATTTGGTTATGCTCGAAGAGATGGTCCTCATGACACGCTTATCCAGGGTATTGTATTTGACTACGAGAATGATGTCCGAGGTTATCGTCAAAGGTTTGTACGAGCTTGGGGCATGGTAAACAAGATTGATAGCAAGACTTTGGGACATAAGAATTCTATCCCTTTGGAGCCTTATCTCAAATGGGTGCGAGATCGCGCTCAACACCTCATGATGCCATATCAAGCTACCATACCAGTGATTATGGAGCCCATTGTCAAAGGGGGTGTTCCTTATACCATTCTCCATCCGGACATGCCTACCAACCTCGAAGAATTTCAGAAGTCGTGGATTCAACTCAAGGGAGAATGAGACACCTTTGAAGCTTAATTCTATGCAAGTGAGAAGAAAGTGTTGGAGCTCACAAAGCAACTTCACGAGGAGCAAAGCCTTAATGCATACATTAACACAAAGAGGAAGTGTCCGTGGGAGACTTAAGTCTTAGGTTTTAGGAGTTCATTTTGTTGTCTCTTTGAGACATTTTTTTGCTTTTTCATTATAAGCCTAAGGGGAACTTGTATTTTTTGAACTTATTAATGCAATCTTTGTTTATGTTTTCTTTTTGGCTAGAAAATTTAAATCTCTTAAGGTCCTTGAAAACATTGCATCCACATATCATGCATCATTTCTTAAGCAGGTTTTCCGATACAAGTTTCCTCATTTATTTACCGTTTATTTCAGTATAATATGGCTCTCGAGCAAACCGTCAAAGATCTACAAACTCAACACGCACAGTTTCAAGAAACTATCCCGAACTCAGCCAAAGGGCAACAAGAAATGATGGCGCTCCTCGTCACAAAAAAGAAAACTAAGAAGCGGGCTGTTATCCTCAACATAGGGGAGAAGGTTCAAAGGTCCTGCCCGACTGGCTTAAGTAAAAGAGGTTTCCTCTGAGGAAGAAGACAATCAAGAAGAGGATGTTAGAAGCACCAAGGCTAGGGGTGGAAATAACCAGATTTCTAAGGATGAAGACTACTCCGACGAGCAGTACCCATCGACAGATGACAAGTATAAAGAGCTGGAAGATCGACTCAAGGCTATGGAAATCCAAAAAGCGTCTGAATTGGACTTTGGAGATTTAGGTTTGGTCCCAGGGTGGTCATCCCTCACAAATTTAAGGTCCCTGTATTCGCCAAATATGAAGGGAACTCTTGTCTGAAACTCCAACTAAGGTCGTATGTCCGAAAGATTCAACCACACACTGCCGGTAGGAAGTTATGGATTCATTTATTTCAAGAGAGCCTATCTGAAACACAGTTGGAATGGTTATATCAACAAGAGGGGACTAATATTCGTGCTTGGGAGGACTTGACTGCTGCCTTTTACAAACAATACCAATACAATGCTGACCTTGCTCAAGCATTACAACATATGTTGAAAGCACAATTGGTAACACTGTGGGATCCTCCTCAGAATCCTAACACATCATCTCTGAAGTATAACCCAAATGTAAGATGTGCATACCATTCTAATAATCCTGGACACAACACCAATCATTGTTGGGCCCTAAAAAGCAAAATCCAAGACATGATTGATGCAAAGGAAATTGAATTTGAACCTCCTGATATCCTTAATGTGATTACTGTGCCCATGCCCAGTCATGGTAAAGGTGTTAACGCTATTGACGATGTTTCCTATGTATCCACCAAAAGTGACTTGACTACTCCCTTGATGATAATTAAGAAGAATCTTTTAAGAGCCGATTTACTTTCGGGTTATCTTGAAAATTGTTACCATTGTGCTTCCGAAACTAATGGTTGTATGTGGCTGAAGAAGGGTATTCAATGCTTCATTGATAACCATGAAATTTTGTTCGAGAAAGCTTCGTCCATGAAGAGTTTGCATGAAAGTATATCTCAAGAACTGATACTTGAAGATGTTTCTATAATCAAAATTTCCAATACTTCTATAAGGATCACCTCTAGAGGCCCTATAAGGATTCCTACTGAGCCAAGACTGGCTCCCTTGATCATCATTGCACCGGGGCCAGTCCTCTATTCCTCTGACAAGGTTGTTCCCTCGAACTATGGGGTAGAAGTTTATTATCATGGTGTCAACAAAGACATGGATTGCCGAAGATAAAGGTTCTGAAGTTATCAATCTCAATGTTGAAAATATTGTCAGAACTAGTAAAGTTACCCGAATGAGAAGGATCTTCTCCCCGGAGATCTCTCCTCCAAAAACTACCACCACACCTGTCCATATTCCTGTTGCTGGGTTAATTACTGAAGCTCGGGACAAAGAGAAAGTGATTGAGCCTGCCCAGATGGAGGCACCCTCAAAAGATGTTACAATTGAAGACCCCTCTAAACAAGAAATGGAAGAAATACTAAGGATCATTCATAAAAGTGACTACAAAATAGTTGAACAACTGGGGAAGACACCCTCTAAGATATCCATGTTTTCCTTGTTATTATGTGTTGTACCCAAAAATTTGCCCTCTCATTTATCAAAGATTTCTCCTCACAAGACTCCTTGGACTCAAGACCAGATTAGGGTTTGCTCACCTCAAGACAGCTCCTTGCACTGATAGCCTGAAATTAGGGTTTGAGTTTGCATAGGGATTTTTTGACTTTAAATGTCTCATGTGACTTTCATACTTCATGTTGGACTCCTAATATTTCTCATACCAAGTTTCAAGCCTTGGATCACATTTTTGCCCAGTCAATTGGACAGTTGACCTAGAAATCAACTGTATTGGGGAAAAAGTCAACCATGGCCAATTTACACTCAAACTTCATAATTTTTGATCCAAAACAACATTCTAGGTTCCTATGTACCATTTGATCAAGTTTGGACCACAACTCCTAAAGAAATTTGATCAAATCATCAAAAGGGCAAAATGGTCAAAATTAGAGTTTTGACTGAGAAAGGGAAATTTCTGATTTTTGACCTAGCCAATGACCAATTGGGTTCAAGTTTGATTTCAAGGACTCAATGGCATCATCTTTACCTAATCACATAGTTTAAAAGATCTCAAATGCATTGAGTTGACAGATGAATTTTCCAGTCAACTGATCAAAAATCAACTGTACACTGAAAAGTCAAACTTTGACTTTTTGGTCAAAATCAAGTGCCAAGGGTCATATTTAATCAAGATTTGTCAAAACATGAAACTTGTTCACCAAGAAACTTAAATTTGGAAATTAGGGTTTAAGTTTGAAAAATTTCATAACTTAGAATTTTTCTAAGTTATGAAAATTTCTTATTTTTCCCCAACTTTTCCCAACTTTTTCACCATGATGCAATTGGATTCAAATAAAACTTACATGAAAGTTGTATTCCTCCATGAAATATACAACTTTTATTCACAAAGTTTTCCAAAAATATGCTTGGATCTCAAGTTATGATTTTGTAAATAGGGGTCCATAAACTTTCTAACTTAGTGAAATTTTGCCCTAATTTAGGCAGATTTTTTACCTAACTTCATGGCAACTTTTCACCTAGTTCCAAGAAGAATCTCAAGTTGCTTTTCAAAGATGTATTCTATAGCATGTTACAAGCTTTCCAAAATGTCCAAGAACTCTCCAAGATCATTTATGGTTAGGGAGAATCGAAGAAATGAAAATGGCAATTTATCACTTTTGTTCAAGGCATTTTTCACATTGGTACAAGTTGCAAATCAGTTTCAAACTTGCTTGTACTTGGTATTACAGGTCCTAATCCTTTCTACACTCCTTAATTTAATGCAAACACAATGGATAATGGTCTTATTCTGATCTTTGAAGCTTTGTACATTGAATTAATCCAAAAATGGCATAAAGTGTACAATACCATTTTCATAAAGCTAGCTTTTTACAACTTTGTTTATCTTGAGCCATGGACCTAACCTCTTGCTGCACACAATATCCATAAACCTCAGGTAAAGTACACCAACTCTCATCAGGCCTTAAGCTAGCCTGTACAGGCCTTTGGCTATGTCACTTCACCTTTTCTTCAAAAGCAAGCAAACTTGCAAAAGTCAAGCAAGCTTATGTATCTGATAAAACCAAGACTTTGTATCATTTCAAACAACTTCAAAACATTGTCTCAAGCAAGAAGCACGAATACACAACCTCTCAAACACTCTCATACACAAAAAACACCATTTCTGCCCAAAACAGGGCAACCTCTGCAAATCACTAGTCAAAACATATTTTGCTCGTGCGTTTTTTGTTTCAAGGCTTCAAACACATTCCATACCTCACATCCAAGCTATCCGGCCCCTGTCTTGTAACTGTAAGCTCAGTTTCAAGCTTCACCATTTTCACTTTTTGAGTTTGCAGGTTGACTTCTATAGGAAGATTCAGGCATCTACAAGGCAAGCTGAGCATTGGAGAAGCTTGAGGGAACTTCAAGCAAGCTCACACGAACTTCAGGCCTCACTCAAAGTTCCCACATTGCCATATCCAAACTCAACTGAACAAGATATTTGTCAAGTTTCTATCTCTCTATTTAGTCATCCTTAAGCTTAGGTTTGTGAAGCAAAAATGTAGTCCCTAACATGCTTGAGTTGTACATATGCTTAGATTCCATTTATATTAACTGAGCTAAGAGTATTTGGATGTTGAACATGCTGAAAAAACTAGGTCAGAAATTAGGGCTATTAAAATTCACTCTGATCTTTGAGAGTTAGGTCATGTTCTTTATATCATTGAAATCGTGTGATCATGAGCTACATTTTTCATATTATAAGTTTTTGATTTTATGCAAAGAATAGCAAGAACAAGATTTGAAGCAGAAGCGCGCGCGTTTTCCTCTGGAGGATATGGATGAAGTGGTGTTTGGGCCTGGCGCGTTTGGGCTTGGCTTTTCTGACTTTTTGCACCCCCTTTTTTACTTTTGCACCCCCCGACCTTTTATTTTATATTTTTTGTATTTTCTTGCATAATTTATATTTTCTGACTTTATTATTTTTTCCAGAACAAATAAAAATTCCAAAAATGTTTTCTTAATTTTTTGCATTTTTATTTTTATTTTTTGCATATAAAAATAATTTTATTTTAATAAATAGAGACCATTTTCTTAAAATAATTTGTAAATAATATAAAAATATCATACATTTTTATTTTTATTATTTATACACTTAAAATAATATTTTCATACAGTATTCATTTTTTAAAACATTTTGCATATATTATTATTATTTTTTCTTGAACAAAAAATGAATAAAAGGAATAATATTAGAATATATTTTCTATTAAACAAAAATTAGGGTTTTCACCCTTCCAAAAATAATCATTTTATTTTTTTTCTTATTTTTAAGACTTAAATAAACTTATTTTTACATACATAAAATTAATACAAAAAAACATTTTTGCATACATACATTTTATTGCATATTTAAATATTGTTTATTTATTTATTTGTACAATAAATTCAATTTGGTTGTAATAGTTTTAGGGTTTTATTTTGTGCAAATATCCCCATTCAAAACTTGTATCCCCTTCCCATTATATTGTTGTAATAGTCTAGATTTACTTTACGCATTTTATTGCTTTCATATACCATGATAGTAAACTAGGGTTTTGAATGAAAAGACCAAAAATCAAACAAATAGCATGACCTAAATACAAGACAAAAATGCATGAAAAATGACAACACATTGCACACGAGCACCTCTAGGGTTTCACCCACTTGGTTGCCTTAAAACATGGCCATGGTATGCATGCTAGGTATCTTGGAAAAACAAAACAAAACAAAAACATCATAGTCCCTCGATGACGCTATCACAAGTTGCCTAAAAACAAATGATCTTAAGTCCCTCAAAAATTGCTAAGATACTTGGCAATATTGTTATCATGGTCATACGATGACCCACGTCTGTCCCGTTTAACATCCAAAGATAGGGTTATCTACCAAAACAATGATAGGTTAACAATGTCAAAGGAATAAAAATGTGTAGGAAAGACTTTTGAGTAGGGTAGATAACTCCTAGTTACTTGATCTCTTTCAAACAATCCTTGCTATTTGAAAACAAACACACACACAATTTAAAAACTGTTGTACCCCAAAATTTTCCCTCCCACGTTTCTCAAGACATGTGAAGAATAATCTCCAAGTGACTCAAGTTAGCTCAAGAGTTGGACAACCAAATCACATCCTAATGCAGTCAATTCAAAATTAGGGTTTTGTGTTGCATCAAGGTCCTTACATCCAAATGGCCTCAAATGCTCCCTAATGTCCTAATATGTTATCAAGTTCATCCATGTAAAATTTCAAGCCTTGCAGAGGAAGTTTGGTCAGCCAATTGCTCAAAAGGTCCAAAAGTCGACTGTGCTAGGGCAAAAGTCAACTGTGACCTACAAATAGTCAAACCTCAAGATTTTTTGTAAAAATTCTCACTTTGAAGGATAATTCATCATTTGATCAAGGGCTGATCATGATTCATAAAGGATTGCTCAAAGTTCATCAAGATTCAAAAGTTGCTAAATTAGGGTTTTGTAGGAAAAGTCAACTCAACTTTGACCAAGCATAACTTTCTCATACTTTATGAGAAATGACCCATCCAAATCTCATTTTTAAGAGGATGAAATTTTCTACAATCCATCTTCACACCCCAATATCAAGAAATGCTCTCACAAAAGTTACAAATTTGGACATTATAGGTCATTTTTGAAATTCAACAAAAATACCTTTTTTTCCAAAGCTTATAACTTGAGCATGGAACATCAAAATGAGATGAGACCAAAAGGGTTGGTTATAGGACATATCAAGGTTTCTAAAAAGTCCAAGAACACCTCCAAAAGTTCAAAATTGAAGAAGTTATGAATTGTTGAAGTTGCGCATTTTTCCAAAATTGCCAAAAGTCAACTATCCTCAAAACTCCAATTTTTGACAAAAGGGCCCACTTTTTCCACGTGATTTGATCTTGTCACACCACACACGTGTCCTATCTTCAGTTTCATGTCCATTCATTAATTTTTCTATTTTATTTAATTTTTATTGAATTATTTCATTTTAAATCAATATTAATTCAAATAAAATCCAAAAATTGATGGAGTAAGATCTTTTTGATCATTACAGCTTTCAATTAACATGATACACCCAATAAAATTCGTATCAAGCTTTATTATGCACAAAATATTTGATTTGAGACATTTTTGGAAGTTTGTTAATGGAAGATCATATCAAATCTTGATTCATCAATTCCCATGGATTCAAGCCCAAGTTTTTAACCTAATTGCTTCTAATATACATGTACAAGGCAAAGGCATCGAGGACAGGACCTAAAAGCTGCAGAAACGGCAAAACAAAACTTGAAAAAAAAGCTAGAAAATCTTGAAACTGAAATCATACTTAGAGGTCAATTCAATCCAAAATCTCAAGGTGGTGTTCTTGTTTGCAATCCACTGAAGCTATAGCAATCAGAACCAAGCCCTCTCATCGCCTGAAACGCCCTGTAAGTTGTCCTGAACATAGCTCGGAACATGAAATCGTGAATCCATGTTCTTGCATCTTTTTGCCAAATTTTTTGTATAATCATGTTTGCCATTCAATTTCTGAACTTTCTGTATCATTTAATTTTGTTTTCATGAGCTATATCGGAATACCCGAACCTAGGGTTTCCATTCCTTGTTTTTAGGCATTTTTTATACAGGCAAAATCAAGACAAATAATGGCCATGGTTGTATTCAGGGAGGAGAGACGAACACGTTGGTGTTTTTAGTTTGTATTTATGTGGCCTGGAATTCATGTTAGAAGCAAGTCACGGATTTTTTTGCGAATCCAAATCCGCAGGAAAAAGGCCAGGTCTTGATGAAGAAGACGAAGACGTGGCTTGTCTTCATTGGCCAATTTTAAATCTCGCGCTTTTTATTTTTATTTTTCAGGCATAATGTTTTCTTTTATATATAATATTTGTTGCTTATTCCAATAACAAATTGAAGGCATTGGTTGAGTGGCAAGCGTGTTGTCCAGAATCCAATGGGACCTGGGTTCGAGTCCCAGGTCCCCCAATACATTTGTTTCCTTTTTCCTCGGGTATTCCCACGCAATGCTCAAAGTATGGTCCACCGTATGCATCCAATTTCCAAACGCCAGATGGCCTGCAAACCAAATCCAATGGCCAAAATTGCAAGTCCACCATATTCTCCAGTCAATGCATACGCGTGGAATGATGAAAGTCAAAGCAGGCTTGAATGAAAGTTGGCCAAACAATTGCTGATTCCACCTCCTCTTGGGCCCAACACCCCCTTGGTTTTCTTTCTTTTACTTTCCATTATATTTATTTATTTGTCTTATTATTTTAATTAATTATCTTATTATCACTAATTAATTTATTTTCCTTAAAAAATCAAAAACACCAAAAAAATATTATTTTTATTTATTAAAATTAAATTCACCATCTTATTTTTGTAAATAATTTAATCAATTAATTTAGTTTTTAATTAGGTTTAATTTTTAACATCTTTTACAATAATTAAAATCAATTTAGAATATTAGGTTTTTATTAATATTAATCCATTTTATTTTATTTCCTTAAATATTCAAAAAACCCAAAAATATTTTCATTAATTAATTAATTCAATTATTAACTTAGATTTAATTTTTTAATTCAAAAATAAGCAAAAATCTTTCCTTTAATAAAAAAAGGGTCAAAACCCTAAAAAATGCGCCGTTTTAATTTCTCGCACGCGATCCATATTTCCAATATTGTAATTGCTTCCGGTATGTAATAGCTTTTAATTAGGACTTTAATTATTTATCGCTTTATTTTATTTTCCGCAATTTAAATTTCAAGGGTTGTTTTTGGCGATGTAAATACCCGACGCCTTGTAATAGTTTAGATTTAATTTCCGCAATTTAAATTCCGTAACTATTAATTGTTAGATGTTTGATAAATAGGGAATGCATGACAAGATCAAATGTATGAACTTAAAATCAACATTGCTCACCCATGACATGTACAAAGATAATATAACCGAACTAACACACTCGCACATGCGCACTCCTAGGGTACACCTCACTTGGTTGCCTTCGAAAGTGGTCGTTGAGTATAGGAAGTTTTAGAGGTCGCCCTCTTGTCCAAAGATCATAGTTGCCTCGAAACGGTTGCCTCAGATAAAATGATCTAAGACACTAGGGTTACCGCTAAGGCGTCCTAACATTGCTTTAGTGACCACACGTCCCTTAATCGAATTGACCCGAAAACTCCAACGACGATGCTACCTACTCATCAATAGTGGGATAGCATTGTCTAAAGGAAATTTGCACAGTTTAATTCCCTTTTCGAGTAGGTAGATGGTTCTTAAGTACTTGCTCCTTTTAAAAAACAAAACAAAACTTTTCACACTTACACTCCTTTCAAACAAAAACTCTTTTCAAACCCACAAACACAAAGAAAAGCAATCTTTTGAAAACACAATGAGCAAGTACCTAAGAGCCCATGGATAACCATGGATAGAAAGGGTGCTAACACCTTCCCTTTCTATAATCTACCTCCCGAACCCGAGAAACATCTCGAAAAAGGAATTTTTCTCTGCTCTTTTCTTTTCCTTGTTGGATAAAATAAAAGACGGTGGCGACTCTTGCTCACCGCGACATTTTGCAAAAACAAACGCAAAACGCGAACCAGCATTCCAAAACAGTCAGTTTTATTCCCACCGATCACAAAAACAATTTCCAAACAACTTTCAAACATTGAAACATTTTTCAAAAGACAAAACATCTTTGTATACATTCTTACAAACAAGAATCATTACAAAGATTTCCTAAACAAATGCCTCTTTTCAAAATACATTCAAAACCACACAAAGCACCATTTCAAACAATTGAAAAACAAAAGCAAGTGATCTAAAACAAGTAACTAAGAGCCCATGGAAAACCATGGATGAAAAGGGTGCTAGCACCTTCCCTTTTCATAATCTACCCCCCGAATCCAAAAACAATCTCAAAGGTCTTTCCTGTGCTTTTTTACCTTTCCTTTTGGATAAAATAAAAGTCGGTGGCGACTCTTGCTAAATCGAAACATTTACGAACACAAAACACAAAACCTCAAGTCAGTTCTCCCACCGTATCACAGAATTGGCGACTCTGCTGGGGACAATATAAAAGTGGGGTTACCTTAGGGTTTTAGATCACCTTTACATGCTTATCTTGCTTGACTTGTATGCTTTACATTTTGGTTCTATTGTTTGGGTTTGAATCCTCTACCCGGATTTGGGGAAACATTCATAGGTAAATAGCAATACATTGTGGAAACTGTGCGGGGTATACCGACATGGTTGAAGCAATAGTTATATTAGTGCGACATATTTGTGGGTACTGGTAGCCTTTGAGTCAATCAAAGAGAATATGAGGTCGCTGAGTGATGTCATGAAGCACTAATGGACTTTTAGAACCTTTACTTGACCAACTTGGCCTTTTAGGATGTAGTGAGATGACCGGCTTTGGTGCAGTCCGAAGTTGGTAGATACTCGATACTACACTCATTGAGGGTTGATTCCTTGGAATATTATGGTCGCCAGTAAAGAGGCTGAATTGAAACAATGAACAAGGAAACAATTCAGTGATATTGATCTCCTTAGAACCCGGTTACTATTTCTATGACAGGTTGAGCCAACTAAACTTCAAGAGGGTACTTACCTATGAAACCCCATGCAAGCCTAAACTAGGAACTTGTGTGATTTGTTTGTACATATATACTTGTGCGTAACATCATGGACATCATGAAGCATCATATGCATCCACTAACCATTTCAAGGTTTTTGGATTTTCATCTTTGTTCCTGTTTTGTAGGTTATGGATTCACTTCGCAGGAAAACTGTCCAAATCAACCTTGTAAGAATTCCTCCACAACTCAAGGAGCTAGCTTCAAGGATTCCTGAGAATTCTCCATTCACCGAGAGACATGGTCGTCTTCTCAACTTAGTCACTGCCAACACTGAGGAGGATATGTTGAAAGTTCTCTTCTAGTTCTTTGACCCTTTGCATCATTGCTTCACATTTCCTGACTACCAACTTGTGCCTACTTTGGAGGAATTTTTTCTCAACTTCTGAGGATTCCTATTCTCAATCAACTACCCTTCAACGGTACGGAAAGAGATCCAAAACCAGAAGATATTGCTCAAGCCCTGCACTTGCACTCCTCTGATGTCACAACACATTGGGAAACTAGAAGTGGTGTCAAAGGCTTCTTGTCAAAATTTCTGTTTGAGAAGGCCCACAGCTGTTGGAATTCTCTAGACTTTCAAGCTTTTGAGGAGATTGTAGCTCTTCTCATCTATGAGATGGTCTTGTTCCCTAATCCTGACCAACTTATAGATGTGAGTGTTGTCAAAATCTTCATGACTCGCAACCTGGTGCCTACATTGCTTAGGGATATCCTCCACTCCTTTCACACTCGAACAATAAGGAAAAGAGGTGTTCTCATGTGTTGCACTCCTCTACTGGCAAGATGGTTTATTTCTCATCTTCCCCAATCAGTTTTGAAGAATGAGAAAGGTTTGAGGTGGTCACAATGATTGATGACTCTTACCCATTCAGATATTCATTGGTGTTCTCGATCAAAAGAGAATGTCATTATCATTGACCGTTATGGAGAATTCCCTAATGTCCCTCTACTTGGCATTAGGGGAGGCATCACCTACAACCCTTTCTTGGCTTTGAGACAGTTTGGTTATGCCCGAAGGGATGGCCCACATGACATGCTGATTCAAGGTTTGGTTTTCGACTTCGACAACGACAATCAAGGACTCCGACAAAGGTTCATCCGAGCTTGGAGGATGCCCAACAAGGTGGACAGTAAGACCTTGGGACACAAGAATTCCATCCCTCTTGAGCCTTACCTCAAGTGGGTACCAACCCGCGCCCAAAGTGTTATGATGCCTTACCCCTACATCCTCCCTATGATTATAGAACCTTGTCATACCCCAATTTTTGACCTAAGATCTCTGCTTCATCTGCATTATTTTTTATACACATCAAGGTCACAGAATACGGTAGGTTTCGAACATTTTGAGCTTTGACTGTGTAGAGATTACTGAGTGTTATGAGCATTTTATGAATGACTAACCACTAATCAAGCACGAAGTGTATTTTTTTGTTGTTTTGTTTTCATGTGCAGAAAATAGGTCTGAAAGAAGAGCATCAGACGTTGTACGTTGATTAGGGTTTCGAGTCTCGGGACAGAAATGTTGTCGTTCGTTAATTTCCAAAAGACTGGTTCATCAAAGAATTTCAGAGAATTGTGCGTTTATTTCCACACTCTGTCCAGCAAATGGTCTCCGTTTTTCTCCGAATATTTTTTAGGAAGAACAGTCAAAATTCTACCGGCTTTGGTTCATGTGTGTTTCACATTGTTTTAAAATACAAGAAAAACCAAGTTATACCGTCATTTTTATTTCTTGGGCCAAAAGTCATATGCAAATTTTATCATAACGCAGGTTGAATTTCTCCGAAATGGGATAATTAAATTCAAAACTGTTCTAGAAGAATTTATTCGAAATATTTGGAATTTTCTTTATTTGAATCCAAGTGATGATTAAAGAGGAGCTATTCAAGAGTTTTCATCCAAGAATATTCTTTTATCACATGGAATATTTATTCAAGATTATTTTTGTGATTATTTTGGAAGATCTACATCATGGTTATTTAAATACATGAAGCATCATTTCAAGAATGCAAGATTAAAGTCCAAGACTTGCATTATTATTTATTCTTCATTCAACAATTCATTCAAGTATTATTCAATTATTTCCCAAATTTAAATGGAAGATCTTGAATTTTTATCAAGATATATCAAGATTCATGTTTATGTGAAGATTCAAGATTATTCATAACTATCAAAGAGTGGAAATATATTGAAGAATGCATATTTATTCAATGTTACAATTTATTGGAGTTTATTACAAAGTTGTAAGAAGCTACAAGTTTATACAAGATTTATTTTCAACATAAAAAAAAATTCATCAAAGTGCTAGTGCAGCCCATGTTTGCAACCTTTCTTCAAGCCCATTTTGTTGTATTTTTGTTGGTCAAATAATGCTCCAAATAACCTGGAGAAAAAAACAGCAAAGAGAAATGTTATAAAATGCTACAAAACAGTAAAAAACAGCAACATACAGCAGCTCCAAGTGCTGCCAAAAACTGCTCCAGCCTGCATCAAAGTGGCAGCAATTTGTATCAAAATTGCCAAAATAGTTCAAATTTCTACTGTTTTTCCCCCCTCAAATCCCACATACTCCACTATAAAAATAAGACTTTGTCAACACAAAGAAGGGGGAAGAAAAATTCAGCAGTAAAAGAAAACAGAAAATTGGTGTTGTTCAAGAAAAATTAAGCAGTAAAAGAAAACAGAAAATTGGTGTTGTTCTAGAAAAATTCATCAAGTAAGAAAAACCAGAAAAATAGAGGGTTGTTCTAAAAAGAATCTAGCAAGGAGAAAAGATAGCAAAGTCAAGGAAGCTTACCATTTTGTTAGAAGCCCCATCGGAGAGGTTCCGATAGGTATATTCTTTTTCTCCTCTCTATCTACTATTGCATATGTTCATGCTTGAATGACTTGATGTACCATTTTTTTCCTTTGCCATGCAATATTTGCCTTATCATTATTCTCATTGTTGTACTATATTTGAGTTGAGTTGCTGCATGATTGTTAGCATTTTAAACATGTTAGTATTCATAATATCGATAATAATAACAAGTGTAATAAAAAGCTTACTTCTTCTGTCGCGTAATACCAATTTATCGCTTGCTGTCCTAAATACTTGTTATCCATCTTGCTGTCCTAACTTGTTTAGAGCTTGCTGTCCCAACTTGTTTAGAGCTTGTTGTCCCAAAAAAAAAACACCTTTGCTGTCCAGAATATTTTTGCTGTCCAAAATATTTTTGTTGTCCAAAACATTTTGCTATCCAAATTTTTTTTTTTAGCTGTCCACAAAAGCTTGGTTATCCTTTTTGCTGTTATAAAATCTCAAAGTCCAAAAAATATTTTTTTGTTACAATATTTTAAAAAAATATATTGTTGTTCCAATATTTTAAAAAAAATATGTTGTTGTTACAAATATTTAAAAAAAATATATTGCTGTTCCAATATTTAAAAAAATTATGTTTCTGTTACAAATATTTAAAACTATTTTGTTCTCAATATTTAAACTATTTTGTTCTTAATATCCATAAAACTATTTTGTTCTTAATATTTATAAAACTATTTTGTTCTTAATATCTATAAAACTATTTTGTTCTTAATATCCATAAAAAACCATTTATTTTTTTAATATCCAGGAAAATCATTTGTTGTTATAAAAATCCAAAAAAAAAACCATTTGATGTCCATTTGTTGTTATAAAGTCCAGAAAAAACCACTTGCTGCAATCTTCAAAAACATTTAACCTGTTACAAAATCCAAAGTCTTCAAAACCTGAAAACCACATCAAAACCAGTTAACCAAAACTGTATAAAACCTATCAAAGAACCAAAACTTGTTAAAAAATCCAACACCAACCATCTCTATTCGCGACTACCTTCCATTCTTTTCTGTCACAAACCGCGAATTTCTCCCTTCTGTAACCACCACTATACCCTTCCGTCTAACTCCTTCTGTCCATCTCATCCTGTCGCCATACATCACCCCCCGGTCCAACATCACAACATAGTAACAAGAAATGAGTAAAATAATTAAAAGAGAGAAGAGAAGAAGTGAGCGGAGAAGAAGAGGGATTCAGATCTGTTTGTTGAAGGAGAAGAAGAGGATTTGGATCTGTTTGTTGAAGGAGACAGATCTTTAATGGTGATGCAAAGAAGAGAAGAGGAGCGGATTCGCTTGGATGAAGAGAGGAAGAAGAAGGTCGGATCGGAGAGAGAATAGGAAGAGAATTCAGATCTGCATAAGAAAAGAGGAAGGAGTTTGTAGGCGTTAGAGAGAGGAAGAACGTTGATTTTACTGTTTTGGTTTTATTGGAATGTAATAATATTAAAATCTGATTTTTTTCTTTCTCCCAATAAAAGTACAGTAACAATATAATATAAAATCCATTAGTTTTACTCTTCCCAATATTTTAACATAATAATTTTTTTTTGTTTTTCATTTCCCCATGTAACAGCAAGCGCGGCGCGCCTCATAGTACATTAGGGTTTCTAAGTTTTTTATATTTCTTCCCTTTTGACCCGGTGGCCCATTGGGCCTAATTTAGTCCATTCCAATTTCATTTCTTTTCTTTATGTTTTATTAACTCATAGTAATAAATGAATAACAGCACAGTTCAGTTGGTTAAGCATATTACCAGTAATCTATAAGACCTGAGTTCAAGTCCTTGTTGGGTCACTTTCTATCTTTTATTAATTATTATAAAAACACATAAAAATGTTTAATTAAAATTCATCCTTATTTAATTTCGTCAATATACTATTAGTATTTATTTTTATTTTTGTGTTGTTGTTTATTTAATTATTCAAAATACATGTTTCATGATTTAATTTTTGTTATGTGTTTAAAATCTATGATTTCGTAATTTAATCTTCATGTACTTTTGATTAATTATTTAATCGTTAAAATGCATGCTAGTATGATTTAAATTTCATTAGTTAATTTCTTAATTATAATTTGAATTAATCGATTGTTAATCTGCATATCTTTCGTCCGTCTCAATCCAAGGGAATCGTTTAAATTTTTGTCGACTTCATGTCATCAAACACATAGCGCGAATACCCTCATTCATCTTCCGTTTATTATTTTGTTAAAAAACTTAAGATAATTTTCCCAAATATTCAATTTTTTCAAAACTCACACCTTTTAAGTTAAAACTTCGACGTTAGGTCGTTGTATTTTCAAAAACTCGTCCATACCCATTTTCGGCCAAACAATTTATTTTTAATCAAACAAACTTTTTTTAATAAACAGATATTTCAAAAGGTTCCTATAGAATACTATAGATACATTGGGTGCTAATACCTTCCTTGTATAACCAACCCCCGAACTCTAGACCTCTTTTCAAAACGCCTTGTATTTTCATTACTTTTAAAGTATTATTTTACATTGCATATTTTAGGGTTTTATTTCTCTCATTCCATTTTCCCTTGGAAATAATAAAGCGCGGTGGCGACTCTTTCTTTTGTGAGACGAGTTAATTAATATCTCGATCTACGATTTACCCCGCTACATTTTTTATCGCTACAAACCTGTTATGGAAGGAGAGGTTCCATACACCCTCCTACATCCTAACATGCCAACATCACTTGAAGATCTACAAAGGAGTTGGATACAGCTCAAGGGAGAGCGCGATACTTTCGAAGCCCAATTCTACGCAAGCGAGAAGAAGGTTTTGGAACTCACTCGTCAACTTCATGAAGAGCAGACTCTCAACACCTATATTGCACCAAAAAGGATGCGCAACGTCTTTTTACCTTAGAATTTTGTATTATTTTTCCCATGGGGCATTGATGTACTAACAAATTCTATCTTATTAATATGACGTGTGTTTCTTTTTTGTTTAAAACAAATTTGAATTTCTGAATCCTTGAATGCATTACATGAATACATATCATTCATCATATGCATAAACAAGTCTTCACACCAAGTTTCCTCATCTCTCTGCTGTTTATTTCAACAAGATGGATATTGAACAAACGATCAAAGATTTGCAAGCGCATAATTCACAGTTTCAACAGCTACTTCTGACCTTGGCCAAGGGGCAGGAGGAGCTCAAGACTCTACTAGACAAAGAGAAAGAGAAAAAGAAGAAGAAGAGAGCTGGTGTGGTTCTCATGGGAAGAAGATTTGAAGGACAAGCCAGACGGACTTTGGATTTCCCCTCAACATCTGATGAAGAGGTAGGAAAAGGAAAGGGAGCTGCAGTACCATCTGACTCTGAGGAAGAAGAAGAAGAAGAGGACTATTCTGAACAGCAGTACCCTCCGGCCGATGACAAATACAAGAACTTGGAAGAACGTCTAGCTTCTATGGAGATACAGAGAGTGCCTGGGCTAGACTTTGAGGAGTTAGGGTTGGTTTCTGGAATTGTAATCCCTCCTAAGTTTAAAGCACCTCTGTTTGCTAAGTACGATGGGGTGTCTTGCCCTAAGATGCATCTACGATCTTATGTCAGGAAAATTCAACCACATTCTTCTGACAAAGACCTGTGGGTCCACTTTTTCCAGGACAGTTTATCAGGGACGCAGCTGGATTGGTTCTACCAGTTGGAGAGGTCTGATGTGCATAATTGGGAGGATTTGGCAGCCGTATTCTATAAACAGTATCAATATAACGCCGACTTGGCGCCAACCCGTACTCAGCTACAGAGTATGGCTATGGATACCAATGAGGGTTTCAAAGACTACGCCCAAAAATGGAGGGATTTGGCCGGAAGGGTGCAACCACCTTTGTCAGAAAGAGAGCTAGTTGATATGTTCTTGGGGACTCTGTCAGGTCCTTTCTTTAATCACCTGGTAGGGAGCTCCTCTGCAGGTTTCACTGAGTTGATTCTAACTGGCGAGAGGGTGGAAGCCGGTATTAGAAGCGGGAAAATTCAGAAAGATGTGTCTGCCTCAACTGCTGCAAAGAAACCCTTCACCGGAAAGAAGGAAGTGTCAGCTATATATGCCCAGAGAAATCAGGGAAGAGATGAAAGACGACCAACTGTGGGGGCCGTAATGATTCAAAAGTCTGGATCAGAGCAGTCGAGAAACAATCAGTCGAGAAATGATCAGCCGAGGAATAACCAGCAAAGGGTGGAAAGGCCTGTAAGGCAATTCACCAAGATAAACATGACTCCTGCTCAAGTCTTACCCCATCTCTTGAAGTTGAACCTGGCCATGCTAAAGGAGGCCCCTAAAAACCCTAATACTTCATCTCCATATTACCATCCCAACGCCAGATGCGCGTACCACTCGGAAAGTCCGGGGCACGACACCAACAACTATTGGGCCCTAAAAAATAAGATTCAGGATTTGATTGAGGCCAAGGAAGTAGAATTTGAAGCTCCTGAAAATCCGAATGTTATCTCTGCACTGATGCATAGGCATGGGCACAATGCCAATGTTGTGTAAGAAGATTTGTTTGTTTCTACTGTGGATGAATTGTCAACTCCTCTCCTAACTGTCAAGTTGAATTTGTTGAAGGCTGGGGTGTTCCCAGGTTGTGACCAAAATTGCCATGCTTGCCTGTCCTCTCCATTTGACTGTCCTCTACTGAAGAAAGGAATCCAACAATTGATTGATAATAAGGAAATTTTGTTTGAGAAAGCTACTGTCTCACCCATTCCAGTTCCTGAAGTTTCAATAATAACCATATACGCCAATTCTTCCAGGGTTCCTAAAAAACCCGTTAAGATTACATCTGCTCCTATGACTACTCCGTTGAAGATAACAATTCCAAGGCCAACCCCTTACAAAACCGACAAAATAGTATCATGGAACTATGGTGGAGAAATCTACTACCATGGTGTCAAACAGATTGAACAGACCATTGAAGAAGAAAGCTCTGAGGAAGATAATCCCGACATCAGTAGCATTACTGGAACAAGAAAAATTACTCGTAGTGGGAGAATCTTTTCTCCAGAGATTGCTCCTCCAACATCAGTCTTTAGACCCACGGCCATCCCGAAGATTATACCTAAACCAGTAACTGTACCTGCAAGTGTACCCGCTGTAGATAACCATGCAGTTCCCATCCCTGTTTCCGATGCTGAGAAGAAAGGAAAGAATATTCAAGAGGAGCCTGTCTTGACGAAGGCTCAGTCATTAGTCATTCCTGAAACATACCAGAAAGAGGTGGAAAAGATTCTGAGAATTATTAAGAAAAGTGATTATAATGTTGTTGAACAACTGAGGCAGACCCCCTCCAAAATATCTATGTTAGCCTTGTTGATATGCTCTGAGGCACATGCTAAAGCATTGATCAAGTTTTTGAAGACGGCCCACGTGCCACAAGAAACCTCCGCTGATCAATTCCAGGAATGTGTGGCCAGTTTAACAGCTGACAATGGCCTGGGATTCTCTGACGTAGACTTGACCTCCAAAGGGAGAAAACATAATGATGCGCTACATGTCTCGGTGGAGTGTATGGGAACCACCCTAGCTCATGTTTTGGTTGATACTGGGTCGTCTCTAAATGTCTTGCCAAAGAAAGCCTTGGATAGACTGGATTGTGAAGGCTTAACCCTGAAACCCAGCAACATCATTGTTAGAGCCTTTGATGGTTCTAAGAGGATGGTCCACGGGGAGGTGGACATCCCGATCAAGATGGGTACCCAGACGTTCAATTCAACATTCTACGTGATGGACATCCGTCCTTCCTATTCTTTCCTGTTGGGAAGACCTAGGATCCACCATGCTGGAGCTGTCACTTCTACTCTGCATCAAAAGCTCAAGTACCCTGTCCAGGGGAAAATTATAACTTCTCATGGCGAAGAGGAATACATGATCAGTCATTTGAACTCCTTCCGTTATGTGGAGTTAGATGGCGAATTCATAGAGACCCATTTCCAACACTTCGAAGAAGTTTCTGAAGAGATAGCGGTGACCAAGGCAATGTCCTCAACTCCTGTAATTACAAGACCTCCGCCTCGGATGTTTTCTTTAAAGGATGCTAGGGCAGTTGTGGAAGAAGGCAGATCCACAATCTAGGGGCAGCTTCCCGACTTTTCCTTCAAATCAGACAAATTCGGCTTGGGTTTTACTTCGGCTAGTCAGAAGGCTGTGCGTCGCTCCCGTGCCGGAGGGCCACCTGTGAAGATCATCCACCGAAGGTTTAATGCACTAGAGGACAGTGAAGAAGAGGGCAACTTAGAAGACTGGATTTTCCCTACTATTGACGGAGGGCCGTGCAACTGGGAAGCAAAAGACTTCGTTCCAATTACTTTCATAAATCAGTAATTTATCTTTTCCATTTTCTGTTGGACTGTAATAATTCACAAACAATTCGTACTTTTTAAACCTTGTGTCTTACCCGAGGCACATAGGTCCATTTGTAAGGGTTCTTATTTTCATTTCATATGTCATTTTAATGAATCATGGACGCTTTTCATATTTAAACACTTTTTGCTCATTGTCTTTCTTTTACATTTTGTTGTTTTAAGATGGCTATCCCTTACACACACCCACACTCACAAATGCAGGTACCCTTCCATTCCGGAACCCATGGGTAACAATACTGCTATAGCCTTCAGTGACTCTGAAGATCTGATCAACCAAGACGAATACGAAGGTGAGGAAGATTGTGAAGTGCCAGGGGAATTGGCCAGACTATTAAACAAGAGGAAAGAGCAATTCAGCCTCATGAAGAGCAGTTGGATACAATCAACTTGGGAACTGAGGATGACAAAAAGGAAATCAAGATTGGTGCCAATCTAGAGCCGAGTGTCAAGGAGCGCCTAATTCAGCTACTGAATGATTAAGTTGAGATCTTCGCCAAGTCATACGAAGACATGACGGGACTCGATACAGACATTGTGGTACACCGTCTCCCCACAAGAGAAGATTGTCCACCAGTGAAACAAAAGGTCCACCGCATGAGACCTGACATGTCCGAGAAGATCAAAGCAGAAGTTATGAAGCAGTTCAATGCTGGATTTCTGGCTGTTACTTCCTATCCATAATGGGTTTCTAACATTGTGCCCATGCCTAAGAAGGATGGCAAAGTGAGAATGTGCGTCAATTACAAAGACTTAAACAGGGCCAGCCCTAAAGATGACTTTCCACTAGCGCACATTGACATCCTGGTCGACAACACAGCTCAGCACAAAGTATTTTCTTTCATGGACGGATTCTCAGGCTATAACCAGATCAAAATGGCACCCGAGGACATGGAGAAAACTACTTTTGTTACACAGTGGGGTACGTTCTGCTACAAAGTGATGCCATTCGGACTGAAGAATGTCGGGGCAACCTATCAACGCGCCACGGTAGCTTTGTTTCATGACATGATACATCATGAGATAGAAGTCTACGTAGATAACATGATAGCCCGATCACAAACAAAAGAAGAACACCTTGATCACTTGCAAAAGCTGTTTGTCAGGTTGAAGGAGTACAAGCTCAGACTGAATCCAAACAAGTGCACTTTCGGAGTCCGGTCCGGTAAACTTCTAGGTTTCATTGTCAGCAACAAAGGCGTCAAGGTTGATCCTGCCAAAGTCAAAGCTATACAAGAAATGCCTGCTCCTCGCACTGAGAAGGAGGTCAGAGGTTTCTTGGGACGCCTAAACTACATTGCAAGGTTCATTTCTCACCTAACATCTACCTGTGAACCAATCTTCAAGCTGTTGAAGAAAGATCAGGTAGTTAAATGGAATGATGACTGTCAATTTGCTTTCGATAAAATCAAGGAGTATTTGCTAGAACCCCCTATCTTGATGCCACCCGTCGAAGGAAGGCCGCTAATCATGTATCTGACCGTCCTAGAGAATTCAATGGGGTGCGTACTAGGCCAACATGACGAGTCTGGCCGAAAAGAGCATGCCATTTATTACCTTAGCAAAAAGTTTACCGACTGTGAGACCCGATACTCACTGCTCGAGAAAACTTGCTGCACTTTGGTATGGGCTGCTCGCCGGCTAAGGTAGTATATGTTGACTCATACCACTTTGCTGATATCTAAGATGGATCCGATCAAGTACATCTTTGAGAAGCCTACTTTATCTGGAAGAATAGCTAGATGGCAGATGATCCTAAAGGAATATGACATACAGTACACGACCCAAAAAGCTATAAAGGGGATGTGCTAGCTGACCATCTAGCTCATCAAGCTGTCGAAGATTACCAATCCATGAGGTTCGACTTCCCTGACGAAGACATCATGACATTGGACAACGTTGAAGTTTTTAGATCATATGACGGACCTGAACAAGGATCCCGATGGACCCTGTACTTTGATGGGGCCTCCAATGCACTTGGCAACGATATCGACGCGGTACTCATCTCTCCAGAAGGTTTCCATATTCCTTTCATAGCCAGACTTTGCTTCAACTATACGAACAACATGGCAGAGTATGAAGCTTGCATCTTTGGACTCAAGGCTGCCATAGACTTGGGAATCAAATCCTTAGATGTGTTTGGGGACTCAGCTTTGGTCATCAGTCAGATCAAAGGAGAGTGGGATACTAAACATATAAACCTCATCCCTTATAAAGAACATGTCTTGACATTGTTACCACATTTCGAGCAGATTACCTTCGAGCACTTCCCGCGAGAAGAAAATCAGCTAGCAGATGCTCTAGCTATAATGTCATCCATGTTTAAACTTAACTGGGATAATGAGGCTCCCCAAATTACCATTGAACGGATGGACGAACCGGCACATTGTCACGAGATTAATACCAAAGAAGTAGTGGACCAGCCATGATTTCATGAAGTCAAAAGGTATCTCGAGGCTCAAGAATACCCTGAAGGAGCTTCAGTCAACGACAAAAAGTTCTTAAGGAGGTTCTCGGCAAAGTTCTTCTTAAGTAATGGCATCCTATACAAACGCAATCACGATTCTATTCTGCTCTGTTATGTAGACAAAGCTGAAGCTGAAAGAATTATGGTTGAATTGCATGAAGGTACCTTCGGCACTCACTCTAGCGGGCATACGATAGCTAAGAAGATTCTACGGGCAGGCTATTACTGGTCTACCATAGAAGCTGACTGTTATCAACACTCCCGCACTTGTGACAAATGTCAAATCTATGCAGACAAGGTACATGTGCCTCCAGTTCCTCTAAATGTCCTAACAGCTCCTTGGCCGTTCTCTATGTGGGGAATCGACATGATTGTAGAGATCAAGCCTACGGCATCCAATGGACATAGCTTCATTCTGGTGGCCATTGATTACTTCACCAAGTGGGTCGAAGCAGCTTCCTTCGCATCTGTTACAAAGAATGTGGCTGCCCGCTTCATCAAGCAGAATCTTATTTTCCAGTACGGTATCCCCGAAAGGATCATCACTGACAACGGTATAAACCTTAACAATACTATGATCACCGCCTTGTACGAACAGTTCAAGATTCAACATCACAATTCATCTCCCTATCGGCCAAAGATGAACGGTGTTGTCGAAGCTGCGAACAAAAATATCAAGAAGATCATACAAAAGATGACAATCACCTACAAGGACTGGCATGAGATGTTACCGTTTACTCTTCATGGGTACCGTACCACGACACGCACATCAACTGGGGCAACACCCTATTCTTTGGTATATGGCATGGAGGCTGTTTTACCTATCGAGGTTCAGATTCCCTCTTTGAGAATCATGAAGGATGCTGGTTTGAGTGAAGACGATTGGATTCAGACCCGGCTTGATCAGTTAAACTTGATTGGCGAGAAGAGACTTACTTCTGTTTGTCATGGTCAGACGTATCAAAAACGGATGATCAAGGCTTTCAACAAGAAAGTCAGATGCCAGACGTATCAAGTCGGGGATCTGATAATCAAGCGCATCATTTTGCCACAAAGTGATCCCAGGGGAAAGTGGACTCCTACCTACGAAGGACCATTTGTGATCAAGAACGTCTTTTCTGGTGGGGCAATGATCTTAACCACCATGGATGGTGATGACCTGCCGCACCCTGCGAACGCAGACATAGTCAAAAGATACTACGCATAAATGACCCGCTAGGTTGACACACCTAGGCAAAAAAAGGGGAATCCTGGTGAATCGAAAACCCTAAAGGGAGGTTCAGGCAAAAATTAGGGATAAACAAAACAAAAAATTTGTACACCCGGCAAGTTAAAAACCCGAAAGGGCGACTTGGGCAAAAAAGGGTTTTCCGGTGGACTGAAAACTCGAAAGGGCGGTCCAGGCAAAAGTTAGGGAATTAAAGCGTATGACTATGTCTCGTCGGATCACTTTAAGGACAGTCTCTTCACTGACAAACTCTAAGCTTCTGATCAATCCAATCATCTTCAGACAAAGAAACGAATGGACAAGATATTCGGAGTTATGAAGGCTATAGCGGAATGGGAACCCCATGGGATTTCTACACACATAGTTATCTTTCTTTGTATAAACTTTTCTTACTTTTATGACACCATCCTCTTACTAGGATGTCTGTCTCCTTTGTACAAAACACTTTCTCAAAGTAAATACAAAGAAACCTCTTCAAAGTGCAAAAACTACTTGTCTTTTCTTTTACACTTGTGTTTTTATTTGCAAAAACGTCTAATGATTCATTGATGAACATATGCATTTGAACATAATTACTGTTTACAAATAAACAGGATGGAAAAGAACAATTACTGACAGACTGAAAGGATAGGAAAACGTCTTTAGGCTATTCCATGAACATCCCCTATAATATATCATCTAGATCCCCCAGCGGAGCTAAAACCCTGAAATACATATCCCCAGCGGAGCAAAAACTTTGAGTTACAGATCCCCAGTGGAGCTAAAACCTTCATCCCAAGTCGAGTTAAGACTTCTAATCCCCAGCAGAAATCATCCAATTTCCCCAGCAAGTTATCCTGAAGCCTGGAAATCAACCAGATAATAGTTAGCTTTTGTCTCTCCCCAACCTAGGATAACTCCCCAGTAGAGTGGCAGACAACCTAAAACTCCTAAACTTACTCTCCAGCAGTAAGCCTTCTTCCTCACAGAGTTTTTACTCCCCAACAGAATGAAGATTCTCATTCTTAATTCCCTAGTAAAGTTGCCAGAGTCTTCATTACTCCCCAGCATGAATTTGTCGGAGTTTTTAATCCCCTGCAGAATGAAGATTCTCATTCTTAATTCCCCGCAGAGGTCATCAAGGTTTCCCCTATTCCCCAGCCGAGTAAGGATTCCCTTTGTGTTATCCCCAGTAGAAGTCATCAAAGTTCTCTGGATTTCCCAAGCAAATTTCTCCAACAGTTTGGCATTACTCTCACAACAGATTTTGCCAATACTCCCAACTTCTAGACATGAAGGATCCTCACATCCCCACAGATGTTGTCATAGATTTTGAATCTCCAGCAGCGGTCAAGGATTTATTATCCCCAGCTATCAAGGATTTATTTCCCTCGGCAAGACAGCAAATCAGCTTACATGCGCATACATTACATTCATATTTCATAAACATTGATAAAACACATATATTGCATCATGCATTTCATGCAACATAACTTTGTGTTTCAGCTAACATTTTACCCTTTTCAGGATAAGATTAACAAGCTACTGTTAACGGTATACAATCATGATACAGTACATATACACTCCAGACGCAGAAGTCATTTTGTTGCTCATTCAGATTCAAATTTCAGATACAGTTCAGATACGCTCCAGACACGGATGCCATTCTATTACTAATTCAGATTTTAACTATCAGATACAGGTTAGATGTGCTCCAGACATGGAAGCTATTCTATTTCTCATTCAGATTCAACTATCAAATTCAAGTCCAGATACACTCCAGACACGGAAGTCATTCTGTCACTTATTCGGATTCTAGTTCAGATACACTCCAGACACGGAAGTCATTCTGTCACTTATTCAGATTCCAGTCCAGATACGCTCCAGACACGGATGCCATTTTGGTACTTATTCAGATTTCAACTATCAGATACAGGTTAGATACGCTCCAGACACGGAAGCTATTCTATTTCTCATTCAGATTCAACTATCAAATTCAAGTCCAGATACACTCCAGACACGGAAGTCATTCTGTCACTTATTCGGATTCTATTTCAGATACACTCCAGATACGGAAGTCATTCTGTCACTTATTCAGATTCCAGTCCAGATACGCTCCAGACACGGTTGCCATTCTGTCACATATTCTGATTTTTCCCCAGCTCAGAGACGCTCCAGACATGGATTCTATTCTATTGCTTATTCAGATGCAACATTCAGATATAGCTTGGATACGCTCCAGACACGGATGTTATTCCTTTGCTCATTCAGACTTAGTCCCCAGATACAGTACAGATACGTTCCAAACACGGATACCATTCTGATACTTATTCTTCTGACTCACAACTTACAACTCAGCAAACATTCTTGGATGGCATCTTTAAGCCCATCTCCAACGAGATTTTATCACATCTCCAAATGGAATCTTTAAGCCCATTCCCTCAACTACATTTTGACGAGTGCAAATTTACGGGCACTCTAGTGTCCAATCATATTTTACCTTCGAGTCACGAACGACAAACTCGCCAATCTAACTCTTCAGGTTCAAGAAGATTGAACAGGGGCAGTTGTTGTACCCTAAAATTTTCCCTCTCATTTATCAAAGATTTCTCCTCACAATACTCCTTGGACTCAAGACCAGATTAGGGTTTGCTCAGCTCAAGACAGCTCCTTGCACTGATAGCCTGAAATTAGGGTTTGAGTTTGCACAGGGATTTTTGGACTTTCAATGTCTCATGTGACTTTCATACTTCATGTTGGACTCCTAAGATTGCTCATACCAAGTTTCAAGCCTTGGATCACATTTTTGCCCAGTCAATTGGACAGTTGACCTAGAAATCAGCTGTATTGGGGAAAAAGTCAACCATGGCCAATTTACAGTCAAACTTCATAATTTTTGATCCACAACAACATTCTAGGTTCCTATGTACCATTTGATCAAGTTTGGACCACAACTCCTCAAGAAATTTGATCAAATCATCAAAAGAGAAAAATGGTCAAAATTAGGGTTTTGTCTGAGAAACGACAATTTCTGATTTTTGACCTAGCCAATGACCAATTGGGTTCAAGTTTGATTTCAAGGACTCAATTGAATCATATTGACCTAATCACATAGTTCAAAATATCTCAAATGCATTGAGTTGACAGATGAATTTTCCAGTTAACTGATCAAAAATCAACTGTACACTGAAAAGTCAAACTTTGACTTTTTGGTCAAAATCAAGTGCCAAGGGTCATATTTCATCAAGATGTGTAAAAACATGAAACTTGTTCACCAATAAATTTAAATTTGGAAATTAGGGTTTAAGTTTGAAAATTTTCATAACTTAGAATTTTTCCAAGTTATGAAAATTTCTTATTTTTCCCCAACTTTTCTCAACTTTTTCACCATGATGCAATTGGGTTCAAAGAAAACTTCCAACATGAAAGTTGTATTACTCCATGAAATCTACAACTTTGATTCACAAAGTTTTCCAAAAATATGTTTGGATCTCAAGTTATGATTTTGTGAATAGGGGTCCATAAACTTTCTAACTTAGTGAAATTTTGCCCTAGTTTAGGCTGATTTTTGACCTAACTTCATGGCAACTTTTCACCTAGTTCCAAGAGGAATCTCAAGTTGCGTTTCAAATATGGATTGTAGAGAATGTTACAAGCTTTCCAAAATGTCCAAGAACTCTCCAAGATCATTTATGGTTAGGGAGAATCAAAGAAATGAAAATGGCAATTTATCACTTTTGTTCAAGGTATTTTTCACATTGGTACAAGTTGCAAATCAGTTTCAAACTTGCTTGTACTTGGTATTACAGGTCCTAATCCTTTCTACACTCCTTAATTTAATGCAAACACAATGGATAATGGTCTTATTCTGATCTTTGAAGCTTTGTACATTGAATTAATCCAAAAATGGCATAAAGTGTACAATACCATTTTCATAAAGCTAGCTTTTTACAACTTTGTTTATCTTGAGCCATGGACCTAATCTCTTGCTGAAAACAATATCCACAAACCTCAGGTAAAGTACACCAACTCTCATCAGGCCTTAAGCTAGCCTGTACAGGCCTTTGGCTTTGTCACTTCACCTTTTCTTCAAAAGCAAGCAAACTTGCAAAAGTCAAGCAAGCTTGTGTATCTGATAAAACCAAGACTTTGTATCATTTCAAACAACTTCAGAACATTATCTCAAGAAAGAAGCACGAATACATAACCTCTCAAACACTCTCAAACACAAAAAATACCATTTCTGCCCAAAACAGGGCAACCTCTGTAAATCACTAGCCAAAACATATTTTGCTCGTGCGTTTTTTGTTTCAAGGCTTCAAACACATTCCATACCTCACATCCAAGCTATCCAGGCCCATGTCTTGCAACTGTAAGCTCAGTTTCAAGCTTCACCATTTTCACTTTTTAAGTTTGCAGGTTGACTTCTATAGGAAGATTCAGGCATCTACAAGGCAAGTTGAGCATTGGAGAAGCTTAAGGGAACTTCAAGCAAGCTCACACGACCTTCAGGCCTCACTCAAAGTTCCCAAATTGCCATATCCAAACTCAACTGAACAAGGTATTTGTCAAGTTTCTATCTCTCTATTTAGGCATCCTTAAGCTTAGGTTTGTGGAGCAAAAATGTAGTCCCTAACATGCTTGAGCTGTACATATGCTTAGATTCCATTTATATTAACTGAGCTAAGAGTATTTGGATGTTGAACATGCTGAAAAAACTAGGTCAGAAATTAGGGCCATTAAAATTCTCTCTGATCTTTGAGAGTTAGGTCACGTTCTTTATATCATTGAAATCGTGTGATCATGAGCTACATTTTTCATATAAGTTTTTGATTTTATACAAAGAATAGAAAGAACAGGATTTGAAGCAGAAGCGCGCGCGTTTTCGTCTGGAGGATATGGATGAAGTGGTGTTTGGGCCTGGCGCGTTTGGGCTTGGCTTTTCTGACTTTTTGCACCCCCTTTTTTACTTTTTCACCCCCCTGACCTTTTATTTTATATTTTTTGTATTTTCTTGCATAATTTATATTTTCTGACTTTATTATTTTTTCCTGAACAAATAAAAATTCCAAAAATGTTTTCTTAATTTTTTTCATTTTTATTTTTATTTTTTGCATATAAAAATAGTTTTATTTTAATAAATAGAGACCATTTTCTTAAAATAATTTGTAAATAATATAAAAATATCATACATTTTTATTTTTATTATTTATACACTAAAAATAATATTTTCATACAATATTCATTTTTTTAAACATTTTGCATATATTATTATTATTTTTTCTTGAACAAAAAATGAATAAAAGGAATAATATTAGAATATATTTTCTATTAAACAAAAATTAGGGTTTTCACCCTTTCAAAAATAATCATTTTATTTTTTTTCTTATTTTTAAGACTTAAATAAACTTATTTTTACATACATAAAATTAATACAAAAAAACATTTTTGCATACATACATTTTATTGCATATTTAAATATTGTTTGTTTATTTATTTGTACAATAAATTCAATTTGGTTGTAATAGTTTTAGGGTTTTATTTTGTGCAAATATCCCCATTCAAAACTTGTATCCCCCTTCCCATTATATTGTTGTAATAGTCTAGATTTACTTTACGCATTTTATTGCTTTCATATACCATGATAGTAAACTAGGGTTTTGAATGAAAAGACCAAAAATCAAACAAATAGCATGACCTAAATACAAGACAAAAATGCATGAAAAATGACAACACATTGCACACGAGCACCTCTAGGGTTTCACCCACTTGGTTGCCTTAAAACATGGCCATGGTATGCATGCTAGGTATCTTGGCAAAACAAAACAAAACAAAAAGAACATAGTCCCTCGATGACGCTATCACAAGTTGCCTAAAAAAATGATCTTAAGTCCCTCAAAACTTTCTAAGATACTTGGCAATATTGTTATCATGGTCATATGATGACCCACTCATGTCCCGTTTAACATCCAAAGATAGGGTTATCTACCAAAATAATGGTAGGTTAACAATGTCAAAGGAATAAAAATGTGTAGGAAAGACTTTTGAGTAGGGTAGATAACTCCTAGTTACTTGATCTCTTTCAAACAATCCTTGCTATTTGCAAACAAACACACACACAATTTCAAAACAATTTCCAAACAACTTTCAAACATTGAAACATTTTTCAAAAGAAAAAACATCTTTGTATACATTTTTACAAACAAGAATCATTACAAAGATTACCTAAACAAAGGCCTCTTTTCAAAATACTTTCAAAACTACACAAAGCACCATTTCAAACAATTGAAAAGCAAAAGCAAGTGATCTAAAACAAGTAACTAAGAGCCCATTGAAAACCATGGATGAAAAGGGTGCTAGCACCTTCCCTTTTCATAATCTATCCCCCGAATCCAAAAACAATCTCAAAGGTCTTTCCTGTGCTTTTTTTACCTTTCCTTTTGGATAAAATAAAAGTCGGTGGCGACTCTTGCTAAACTGAAACATTTGCGAACACAACGCAAAACCTCAAGTTAGTTCTCCCACCGCATCACATTATGCTCTGAAGCCCATGCTCAGGCTTTATTGAAATTTCTGAAGAAAGCTCATGTACCACAAGAGACATCTGCTGATCAGTTTGAGAATTATATTGCAAGCCTAGTAGCTGATAATGGTTTAGGATTTTATGATGCTGATTTAACTCCAACGAGGAAGAAGTATAACAAGGCTCTTCACATATCTTTTGAGTGCAAGGACGCTACTTTGGCGCATGTGTTAGTTGATACAAGTTCCTCCTTGAATGTATTACTCAAAGGTGCTCTGGATAGATTGGATTGTGAAGGGTTGATGCTGAAACCCAGCGATATTGTGGTAAGAACCTTTGATGGGTCAAAAAGAATGGTGCGCGGAGAAGTTGATCTTCTGATCAAGGTGGGATCTCAAGTTTTCAACTCCACTTTTTATGTAATGAATATTTTCCCGTCTTATTCCTGTTTGCTAGGATGCCCCTAGATTTATGGGACAGGAATTGCTACCTCTATCTTACATAAAAATTGAAGTATCCGGTGGAAGGGAAAATCATTACACTCTATGGAGAAGAAGAATATATGGTCATCCATTTGAATTCTTTCAAATATGTTGAAATGGATAGTGAATTCATTGAAACTCCCTGCCATACATTTGAAGTAATCTCTCTGATGATCGCTATTGCTAAAGCTACTCTTGCTACTCCTAAGATCATCAAGGATTCACCAAGAATGGCTTCTCTGAAGGATGCTAGAGTTGTAATAGAAGAGGGTGGTTGCACTATCTGGGTTCAGCTTCCCGATATCCCTTACAAGTCCAACAAATTTGGTCTAGGTTTCACTTAAAAGGCTCAGAAGGAGGTTCATCGCGTTCGTGCTGGAGGACCACGTTTCCGTATTAGCAATAATGAAGTCAATGCTCTGGAAGACACTGATAGTGATGGTGACTTGGACGACTGGATATTCCCAACCGTTGGTGGTGGACTCAACAACTAGAAGGCTAAAGACTTTGTACCAATCTCCTTCAGCCAGAAGTAATATCTATTTCTGTTTTTATCGCTTTAAGAAATTTGGTTATGTAATTTCTCCTTAAACAATGACTTTAAACCTTGGGTTGTCATTTCATATGTCATATTTTCATTTAATGAAAACATTAGAAATTTTTCATTCAAACTTTGTATTCTCTATCTTTCTTTTACTTTATTGCACTTTCAAATAGCTATGTGTTCTTACACACACTACATTGCAGATCTTCATCCACTTTGGATCTCGTTGATAATGATCCTGCTATTTCCGTCTATGACTTTGAAAATCCAATCTACAAAGCCGAAGATGAAGGTGAGGAAGATTGTGAGATACCTGGAGAGCTTTCCAGACTCTTGATTCAAGAAGAAAAGGCTATTCAACCACATGAAGAGTCGGTCTAAGTGGTAAACTTGGGTTCTGAGACAGATAGGAAAGAAGTCAAGATTGGCGCCAACCTGGAAGACAATGTCAAGAGCAGATTGATTCAAATATTGCACGAATATGTTGAGGTCTTTGCTTCATCATACAAAGACATGCCAGGGCTTGATACATATATTGTGGTTCATCGTCTGCCAATAAAAGAGGATTGTTCTCCGGTTAAGCAGAAGGTTCGTCGCATGTGTCCTGAGATGTCAGAGAAAATCAAAGTCGAGGTCATGAAACAGTTCAATGCAGGGTTCTTAGCAGTGATGTCGTAACCTCAATGGGTTGCCAATGTTGTTCCAGTGCCAAAGAAGGATGATAAGGTACGTATGTGTGTATATTACAAGGATTTGAACAGGGAAAGCCCCAAAGATGACTTCCCACTTCCATATATTGATGTCCTGGTCGATAACACCGCTCAACACAAGGTATTCTCCTTTATGTATGGTTTTTCGGGCTATAATCAGATTAAGATGGCACCTGAAGACATGGAGAAAACTACATTTGTCACACTGTGGGGCACATTCTGTTACAAAGTCATGCCTTTTGGGTTGAAGAACGCATGGGCAACTAATCAGTGAGCCATGGTAGCTTTATTCCATGACATGATTAATCATGAGATAGAAGTCTATGTCGATGATATGATAGCCAGGTCACAAACTGAGGAAGAACATCTAGACCATCTACACAAGCTGTTTGAGAGGCTGAAGAAGTAAAAACTAAGGCTGAATCCAAACAAATGCACCTTTGGGGTGAGGTCTGGAAAACTCCTAGGTTTCATCTTTAGTGGTAAAGGTATTGAAGTCGATCCTGCAAAAGTTAAAGCTATTCAAGAAATGTCGGCTCCCTGCACTGAGAAGGAGACCAGAGGTTTCCTAGGACGACTAAACTACATTGCCCGGTTCATCTCTCATTTGACTGCTACTTGTGAGCCAATCTTCAAGTTGTTAAAGAAAGATCAAGTAGTCAGATGGAACAACGACTGTCAAATAGATTTTGATAAAATCAAGGAGTACTTACAAGAACCTCTGATACTGATGCCACCAGTTGAAGGGAGACCTCTAATAATGTACCTAACCGTGCTAGAGAATTTAATGGGGGTGTGTGTTGGGGCAACATGATGAGTTTGGTCGAAAAGAGCATGCAATATACTACCTTAACAAAAAATTTACCGACTGTGAAATAAGATATTTACTGCTTGAGAAAACTTTTTACACTTTGGCATGGGCTGCTCGCTGACTAAGACATTATATATTGACTCATACTACTCTATTAATCTCTAAAATGGATCCCATTAAGTACATATTTGAGAAGCCAACTCTCTCCAGAAGAATAGCTCGACGGAAAATGATCTTAACAGAATACGACATTCAGTACACCACTCAAAAAGCAATCAAAGGAAGTGTACTAGAAGATCATTTGGCGCATCAAGCTGTAGACGACTATCAGTCTATGCACTTCGAATTCCCGGATGAGAACATCATGCTAATAACAGACTGTGAAAAACCTGGATCATATGAAGGACCTGAGCTAGGATCCGGATGGACTATGGTATTTGATGGAGCTTCTAATCCGCTTGGCAATGGAATCGATGATGTGATCATCTCCCCCACAGGTTGCCACACACCCTTCACTGCCAAATTTTGCTTTGACTGTACCAACAACACGGCTGAGTACGAAGCATGCATCTTGGGTCTTAAAGCTGCTATTGACTTAAGAATTAAATTCCTGAGCATATATGGGGATTCAACATTGGTAATTAGTTAGGTTAAGGGAGATTGGGACACGAAACATCTGAATCTTATCCATTACAGAGAACATGTGCTAAACTTGATTTTGTACTTCAAAGAGATTACCTTTGAGCACATCCCAAGGGAAGAAAATCAGCTGGCGGACGCCTTGGCTACCATGTCATCCATGTTCAAGCTCAAATTGGACAACGAGGCTCCCAGAATTACCATTGAAAGATTCTACGAGCTGACACACTGCTATGAAATTGATACTGATGGAGTAGAAGAGAAGCCATGGTTTCATGAAGTGAAAAGGTACCATGAGGCTCAAGAATACCCTGAAAGAGCATCTATCAATGACAAGAAATTCCTATGGAGGTTCTTATCTAAGTTCTTCCTGAGCAATGAAATTTCATACAGACACAACCATGATTCAACTCTGCTTCGTTGTATGGACAAGAAGGAAGCAGAAAAAATTATAGAGGACATGCACGAAGGCATCTTAGGTACTCATTCTAGTGAACATACTATGGCTAAGAAAATCTTGAGAGCAGGTTACTATTGGTCGACCATGGAAATCGACTATCATCACCATTCGAGAACTTATCATAAGTGCCAGATCTATGCTAATAAAGTTTATGTGCCTCTAGTAACTTTAAACATCATGATTGCTCCTTGGCCATTCGCAATATGGGGTATTAACATGATTGGAGAAATCTAGCCTACTGCATCTAATGGACATCTGTAGTGGTAGAAATGTTGAGACAAAGGAATTAGATTAAATTAACTCGCATAGATCAAAATAAAAATTGCCACCACGCTTTATTGTTTCTAAAGGAATGGGAAAAGAGCGAATAAACCAAAAAGAGGCGGAGAAAATCTAAGTTCGGGGGTTGTTTATACGAAGGGAAGGTATTAGCACCCTAAACATCTATGGTACTCCACATGAACCTCTTTGAAATTTTTTGTATTTTGACTATAAATGTTGTATACAAAAATGGATTGTAGGGATGAAGAAAGAAATATTTTTTTATAATTTTTTGCAACCACCGCGGTTGTGAACCTTTAGCGCCTACGTACCACCTTCCGTGCAATAGGGGATCAGGGTACTCATAGTTCACCTTTAAAAAAATTTTAAACGCAAGTGTGTTGGTTAATTTTAAGAGACAAGACATCATCGTCTTATCCGAGTGGAAGAACATACTTACTACCCACGATCATGAGAAAGGAGAATCTGTGTCATCTCAAAGTGGAGGATATGGCTTGGATTTTAAAATCAACAAAAGCCTCACTCAACACCCAATTAGAAAATATCTCACCTCACTACATATCATAGAAGTATAGTTGTTTGCATCACTACAAGGATTGACAAGAGTCTAATCTTTTGAGAAAATTTTTAAAGATAAAAAGTCAAAATGGCAAAATAGTTTGAATGAGATTGATTGACTTTTAGTCTTCTCACAAAAATGTTCAAGTATTATTAAATTGATTAAAGTTTGATTAAGAAAAGATTTTTGAAAATGCATGGACCTAAGTCCAAGTTTATTATGAAAGTGGTTCAAGTTTTAAAACAAGAAGAATTTTCAAAAGGAGGGAGACGATTTTGAAATTAAAGAAGATGGGAGGATGTGAAGGGACTATCCTAAAGCATAAGGTAAAAGCTAGGGAAAAGAACCGTCTAACCAACAAGAAGCCAACTCTTGACACAATGAGTCAATGTAGAATTCTCATCCTTTGGATTTGAAACCAAACAAAAAATTACAAAAAAGACCTCTTAAGAAAACCAAACTCCATTTGTATTAAGTCTTCACAAAAATTGGGCAGAGTAACGGCTATATACAGATGAATTCCAAATCACAGACAAAGCATGTAATCACAATAACCCGCATACAAAACAAACAAACAACCCAATGTCTTGGGGTAAATCCCAAGAACTTCAGACAAAATAACAGTTGAGGTCACAAGGTCTCCAAGATAGGTTAAGGCCCCTAATCCTAAGTCCAAGAAGTTCATGTCTCCAAAATTCCAAGGATAGTAACCAAGTAGTCCAAGTAACATTAAAGTTTTTTTTTATGGTTCAAGTTGATTATTAAGTATCTTCAAAAAAAATGAAAAACTCAAATGAGCAAAATAAAAATGACACAAAAGTAAATGCTAAAGTGAGCA
Organism: Vicia faba; assembly: GCA_948472305.1. Taxonomy (NCBI): domain Eukaryota; kingdom Viridiplantae; phylum Streptophyta; class Magnoliopsida; order Fabales; family Fabaceae; genus Vicia; species Vicia faba. The sequence continues at coordinate 219,299 of CATIWC010000669.1, forward strand.
AAGATGAAAATAACATGAAATGTAAATGCTAAAATAAAGTAAAGGCATAAACTAAAAGCATAAAATAAAATTAATTGTTAGGAATTAGTGGTTAGTTGAATGACCATCTTGAAACTTGTATTTGGAACTCATTAGAGGATTGGTAGAACCAAAGCCTCTCAACAACAAGTTGCATTTGCTTTTTGTCAAGTATATCATCCATTTAAGAATTCTTAAGGCAACATTAAATGATCAATGATGTTTAAGTGATCCACTTTGACCAAAATTGATGAAGATGAATTAGAGGATTGGTAGAACCAAAGCCTCTTAACAATGAATCTCAAGGTTATTGGATCAAAGGGTTCAAATTAACATACTTGGGCTTGTAAACATGGGTTTGGGCCACGATTGATTATTTCTCGAATCGGGTCAAAATTTAGCGCTATGTTAAGCAATCGTAAGTGGACTTATATAAAAGTCGCACCTATTTTGAAGCCAGTCAATAGCAATCTATGTATCATATATTTTGAGACATGATATGGAAATCATGCTCCAATAACATTTAGTACAATAAGAATGGGATAAGATGAAGAGGGAATAGGATAAAAAGTAAACTACATTTGAACCAAAAATTTAATCAAACTATTATTAAAATCATTCATCCATTTTTATGGAGTTAGACTCAACACCATAGATCTGATAATGTTAATAAAGTTCATGATCAAAATTTCATAGTCCAACATCAGCCAGAATATGTATAAAAAATAAAATAAAATTTAAAATAAAAGAAAAAGGTTTTAAATGGTTTTTAAATTTGGAAATAAGGGGAAAATAGCAATTATATTCAAAACACTCAAGAAAAATTAAGTGGGACCATAGAAAAATCAGAAATGAACTCAAATATTTTTATGGAATTTTTGGTAATTTTTTAAAGTCAGGAACTATTTTTTTAAACTAATTTAAATTGCTCAAATAAAGGAAAAAAGATCAAAAATAGTACAAAATAAGATAAAATTCCACAAAAAATTCAAAAGGTCGGAAGTTATGAAAATGATTTTTAAAAAAATTCCAGAGTTTAAAAATGTTAGAAAGTATTTTTAAAACAATTAAAATAAAGAAAACAAAGCAAAAATTATGAAAAATATCAAACATAAAAATAAAAAATATGAAAAAATATTCACAAAGTCAGAAATAATTCAAGGTATTTTTGTATATTTTTTTACAATTTTTGGATAAAAATAAAAGAGTTATGAATTTTTGAAATTTAAAACAATTAAAATATAAAATAAGAAAATAAAAATAAAACTAAAAAGATGTGGACCATCGGATCATAGTCAAAACACATTAGTAAGCTGATCAAGTGGACCAGACGCGATGTGCTTGATATGGACCTTATTTAAAAACACATTGGATCAAAAAAGGGCCAACCAAAAAAAATAAAACAATTGGCGTGTTATCATTGGTTGAGATGAGACATGTCTTCGTCTTCAACCTCCAGACACGCTGTAAATAGGGCAAACCTCAAGTCATTGAATCTATAAATTTAGGCGCTCATAGTGGTAACAATAGACGCGTCTCTTCAAGACGATCACAACCATATCCTCGCGCCAAATTTATATAAAACACAGCGTAGTCGATTTGGAAAAAACCAAGGATGTTTAAAATTTTCAAAATAAAAAATTGGAAGTATCAAATGAATTGTTTCTCCAAAATTGAGTTAATAGCAAGCATCAGTGAACATCATAGACCATTCTAGTAATTTGAGTTACAAGATTTGGTTCCTTAAACTACCTGAACAAAGTCAGATGAAGTTGCTCTGCAAATGGACTTGGCTAGAACGTTTCTAGGCACCTCAAGGCTTGATTCTTCTTCTGTTAGCTTCAGGGAAGTTCAAGGATGAAGGATTAAGGAAGAAATTAAATTGAAGAGTGGTAGAAATAAGAATTAGAAATCTCAGAAAAGGGTGTTATGGAGAGAGTTTGACAGAGTGGTTTTGGCTCTTCAAGCTTGAGGAAATAAATGAGGGATGATCCTATATTTATATAGAAGTTAATGGAATGTTCAAGCGTGCGAAATGGTGAAGTTTGGAGGGAATTCGTGTGAATCTGCATCACGGGAAAAGTGTGACTCATTTTTTATCAAAACTCATCCAATCCTTGTGTTTTATGATGTTAAATGCTTTTGGAAAGTTTCTAAACACGATTAGAAGCAAAAATGCGCATCCATTTTGTGATTCAAAGCCACAACAAAGATTTCAAATTCTGACTTTTGGAGAAACTTTAGTTTCAAGTCACCAAATTCAAATCAATGGCATTCTCAACTCAAGGGGTCTTAGGATATGATTCTTGAAGCTTTAGAAATATGAGGTTACAAGCTTTATAATGTGAAAATAATGGGATCAAATGGATGCTTGATCTAAAATTTTCAATGAGTCAAAGTTGAGAAAAAGAGGTTGACTTTCTATACGTAGAAAATTTCTAAGTTTTTCTTCAAAAATGACTTATAATCTCTTGCATCCAAACATGGCCTTCCACTTGAAATTTGCACTTGACCAAAAAAATATGGCATGAAGTAGATCTTTTGAATGACATTTTGAGACTTGAACCATTCAAAATATCTAAAAATTGAAAAAGTTATGACTTGTTGAAGTTGGCAAAAATTCATGAAATGACCTATAATCTTTTGCATCCTTAGGGAATCTTCCATCCATTTTCACACTTTTCACTTAAAAGATAGGTTAAGGTTCCCACCTTTAAGATAATTTTAGAAAAATAATGGGCTCAAAGTGATAAAAATTGACCAAGTTATGATAATTTGTAATCACCTAATGGAATTTAAAGATTCATCTGGAGGACTTGTAATCTTTCTTCATCTTAAAGTTTCTTCCACACAAAATTTCCTTGAAACTTTTAAATTAATTTTTCAGTAACCCTTTTAAGAGAAGCATGTCTTTGTAATCACTCAAAAATACCAAAAGATGAGTAAGATATACCCCTCTGAAGTTAAAAACCCTAGCTCATAGAGCAAGAAAATGCCTTGGGAAACCTTTGCAATTTTTATCTACCTCCTTAGACAAATACTTTTGTCATGTGAATATGAGTTGTTGAGGGTGAAAAATAGAAACCATAGAAACAAAAACCACTTTCAAATATTGAGAATTGAAGGAGATGTGCACTTGTGATCAATGAATCAAGGATTTTCCCAGTTGAGTCAAACTTCTTCCATCAATCCGTACCTTTGAACCATCTTTGACAACTTGAAGTATGATGAATCATAATAGACTTTGTTATGATACTGCTTCAAAGTGTCTTCAATGTTGAGGCTTGAGTCTCAATGAATCTTTGTTGAGGAAAACATATAAATGAGCTCATGAATATATAGATCAATCTTGATGGAATGTGTTGTGCTTTTATCAATTGGGGAAAACACTTATTGTATTCATTAGTTAAAGGATAATCAAAACATAGATGATCACAAAATACAAGTCAAGATGCTTGGTAATTCCCCATAGAGAAAAATCTAAAGATAGGGAGAAGAACCAAATCCTAGTGTGTGATCTTGTTGTGATTAAATTGATACGATGTGATAGAGGGATCTTAGGGTCAAAAATTGGGGTATAAGAACATCGCTTCATTCTCGTTGCCATTGACTACTTCACAAAATGGGTTGAAGCAGCTTCATTTGCCTCAGTTACCAAGAGTGTTATGGCTCGTTTCATTAAGCATAACCCCATTTGTCGGTATGGTATCCCTGAGAGAATCATCACAGGAAATGGTACCAACCTCAAAAGTACTATGATCACCGAACTCTGCGCAGTTTAAGATCAAGCACCACAACTCTTCTCCATACATACCAAAGATGAATGTTGCAGTGGAAGCCACCAACAAGAACATAAAGAATATTATGCAAAAGATGGTTATGACCTACAAAGGCTGGCACGAGATGTTACCATTTTCTCTTCATGGCTATCGCACTTCAGCACGAACATCAACTAGGGAAACCCCATTCTCTCTAGTCTATGGTATGGAAGTTGTCCTACCTGTCGAAGTTCAAATTCCTTCTCTGAGAATCATGAAATATGCAGACTCAGACAAAGACGAGTGGATTCAGACTAGGTTGGATCTGTTGAATTTTATTAACGAAAAGAGGCTTGTGGTTGTCTGCCATGGTCAGATGTATCAGAAGCGCATGATCAAGGCGTTCAATAAAAAATCAAGCATCGGGTATACCAGGCTGGTGATTTGATAATAAAGCGCATTATTCTACCGCAAGGTGATCCCAGGGTAAAATGGACTCCCACATACGAAGGGCCATTTGTTGTCAAGAAAGTATTTTCGGACGGTGCTATGATACTAACCACCATGGACAGTGAAGATTTCCCACATCCTGTGAACGTCGATATAGTCAAAAGATACTACGCATAAAAATGACCCGCTAGGTTGACTGGCCTAGGAAAAAATAAGGGCATCGCAGCGAACCAAAAGAGTTCGGGCAAAAATTAGGGATATATATAAAAGATTGTATACCCGACAAGTCGAAAACTTGAAAAGGCGACTTGGGCAAGAAAGGGTATCCCGGTGGACTGGAAACCTGAAAGGGAGGTCCAGGCAAAAGTTAGGGATTAAAGCATGCGACTATGTCCCGTTGGATCATTTATTTCAATCTTTATTACCAAAGTCAAAAGTTCAAATGGTACAGGTCAGTTTAATTAACTTCTTCCGAGAGCAAGGGATGAGACTTCCGAAGACATAGGAGAAATAGCGGAGTTGGAACTCAACGAGATCATTTCCACATAGCTATGTATTTTGCTTTCAGTTTGTACTCTTTCATTTCACGACGACTTCCTCTTACTAGGATTTATGTCTCTTTGTACAAAATCTCCTGTTTTTAGCCAAATTATCAATACAAATACACTGTAAAGTTCAAAAAATTTGTTTTTTCTATTTTGCTTGAAAAAAATTCCAATGACTAAAATTGAATGAACATATGCATATGAACATGATTAACTGTTAACAAATATATACATAAGAACAGAAATAAGCATTTACTCAAGATTCTAGGAGTTGGGATGACATTCAAGCTGTCCATAAATCCCCACAGAGCCACTTCTACGAGATTATCCCCATAGAGTAATCTTCACAAATTCATCCCCAATAAGGATACATTCCCCGTATCTTCCCCAGCCTGCGGAGTTCCAATCAGTACAGTTCATGAAAATTCTCTTCCTCAACTGAGTTTGAAAATTGTAAAGCCAATTTCCCCGAGAGTTTGTTTCCTCAGCATAATACTTTTTCGTCAATAGGGTTTATTTCCCCAACAGATTACAGTCTCCTCAGCTTGAGTCTATTCCTTATATTTCTATAAATCACCGGTAAAATTCCTCTCCTCAGTGAAGCCACCACTATCCCCAAAGAGTCGCCACAAAACCTGGAACCGGACCAGATACAAGTTAAATTTATCCTCCCCAGACGATTCAAAAAGTTATCCGTCTCTTTTATCCCCAGTCAGGGTATATAAGAATTAAATTCCCCAGTAGAGTGATGAACAACCAATGTTCCTAAAACTCTTCTCCCCAAAGCAGAAGTCAACATTCCCCAATGGAGTTTTCTCAAGCAAAAGACAAGAATCCCCAGTGGAAGCATTCTAGACAATATAGAAAATACACATACTCTTTATCCCCAGCAATAGTTATGGATTTACTTTCCCAGAAAAAATACAACACGGGCTTACAAATACACTTCACAACATTTCACATTCATATGTCATAACATATGCATACAAAATGCATGTAGCATGGGCTTACAAATACACTTCACAACATTTCGCATTCATAAATTGTGACATTGAATGTAGTTAACTCTTTACCTTTTCAGGAAGGATCAATTAACATACGGATATCATCAACAATTCTCAAAACATATTGTAGATTAATTCCCGAAACAAAACAGGGCGACTATCTACATGATAAATACTTCCTTCAGACATCTCCTGGCTCAGATTAAATCGACCAAAGATTTATTTTTATACTTCACCCAGTAGACGTTTTCTGGCTCAGATTAAATCGACCAAAGATTTATTCTGATACTTCTTCCAGTTAAAGACAAAAGACCTCTTCTGGCTCAGATTATGTCGACCAAAGATTTATTCTGATACTTCTCCCGATAGGCCTTTTCCGGCTCAGATTAAATCGATCAAATATTTATTCTGATAATTCTTCCAGTTAAAGACAAAAAGACATTTTCCTGGATCAAATTAAATCAACCAAAGACTTATTTTTATACTTCTTCCCATTAAATACAAATAGACATTTTCCTGGCTCAGATTAAATCAACCAAAGATTTATTCGGATACATCTCCCAGTAGACCTTTTCTGGCTCAGATTAAATCGGCCAAAGATTTATTCTGATACTTCTCCCAATAGGCCTTTTATGGCTCATATTAAATCGACCAAAGATTTATTCTGATACTTTTTCCAGTTAAAGACAAAAGACCTCTTCTGACTCAAATTAGTTCGACCAAAGATTTATTCTGACACTTCTCCCAGTAGACCTTTTTTGGCTCAGATTAAATCTACCAAAGATTTATTCTGATACTTCTTCCAGTTAAAGAAAAAAGACCTCTTCTGGCTCAGGTTAATTCGGCCAAAGATATTTTGATACTTCTCCCATTAGACCTTTTCTTGCTCAGATTAAATCGACCAAAGATTTGTTCTGATACTTCTTCCAATAGACATTTTTTGGCTCAGATTAAATCGACCAAAGATTTATTCTGATACTTCTTCTAGTGGACCTTTTCTGGCTCAGGTTAAATCGACCAAAGATTTATTCTGATATTTCTTCCAATAGACATTTTTTGGCTCAAATTAAATCGACCAAAGATTTATTCTGATACATCTCCTAGTTAAAGTCGAGCATAGAATTAGTCTAATTTCTCTATCAACAGTTACATTTAATGGCATCTATAAGCCCATATCCGATAACTCTTTATTACCTCAAATGGCATCTCTAAGCCCATTCCCAGTATAATCAACCGACAACATTACTTTGTGCACAAGCGAGTGCAAATTTCTGGGCACTTATGTGTTCAATCATCTTCCACCTTCAAGTCACGAATGGCGGACATGCCAATCTAAATCGTCATGTTTAAGAAGATTGAACAGGGGCAGCTGTTGTACCCCACAATTTTCCCTCCCTTTTCTTCAAGACATCTCTCACAAAAAATTCCCAAATGCTCAAGGATCCTCAAGAGTTGATCAGACAAGCTCACCTCCTAAGCATTGAATCCACAACTAGGGCTTTGGGTTTCACAAGGAAAATTGGACTTTTAATGCCTCAAGTGACTTTCATGGTTCATCATAGGTCTCCAAGAATGCTCATATCAGGTTTCAAGTCTTGCATCATAAATTTGCTCAGTCAATTGCTCATATGACTGAAAATCAATTATATTGGGTAAAAAGTTAATTGTGGTTAACATACAGTCAAACTTCAATATTTTTGGTCAACATAAACATTTTGAAGTCATATCCATCATTTGATCAAATTTTGATCATAATTTCTCAATAAAAGCCCTCAAATAACTAAAGAGGCAAAATTGTCAAAATTAGGGTTTTAACTGAAGATGACTGATCATTGACTTTTGACCTAGCACATGACCTAATGATTTGAAGCATGATATTAAGGACTCAAACATAACATATTGACCTAATTTTATGGTTCATGACATTTCCAAAGGTGCAAGAGATTGATAGTTAAAGAATTGAGATCAACTGATGAAAAGTCAACTGTCACACAAAAGTCAAACTTTGACTTTTTGGTCATGTGATACGGTGGCAGAACCGGATTGTTTTAGGAAAATGCTGGTTTGCATTTTGCGTTTGTGTTTGCAAAATGTCATGGTAAGCAAGAGTCGCCACCAACTTTTATTTTATCCAACTGGAAAGGACAAAAGTACAGAAAAATTCCTTTTTCGAGATTTTGAGTACGGGGAGTAGATTATAGAAAGGGAAGGTATTAACACCCTTTCTATGCATAGTTTTCTACGGGCTCTTAGGTACTTGCTCATCATTTTAAAAAATTGCTTGTGTGTGTTTGTTTTGAAAAGTTTTGTTTTACTTCGTTTTAACCCTTGCTTCTGTCTTCAAGAGTGTTACGAAGTGTTTTTGAAAACTTTGTTTAAAAAGAGTGTAAGTGTGGAAAAGTTTGTTTCTGAGCAAGTACCTACTAGCATCTACCTACTCGAAAAAAATAATGTTCATGTTCTTGTTTCCTTTAGACAACGCTATCCCACTATTAGTGAGTAGGTAGCACCGTCGTTGGAGTTGTAAGGGTCAATTCGAAAGGGACATACGATCACTAAAGCAATGTTAGGACGTCTTAGTAATAACCCTAATGTCTTAAGATCATATTCGAGGCAACATTTCTGAGGCAACCTTTCCGAGGCAACATTTCCGAACGGGACTTTTGATCTTTGTTTAGACAAGAGGGAAACCACTAAAACACCCTATACTTAATGATCGTTTACCGGAAGCAACCGAAGTGAGAGTATACCCAAGGAGTGCACATGTGCGAGTGATTTGATTTCATTTATTATCTTTGCACATTTACGGTTTGCTAACCATTTTAAAATTAACATACATTCTTGTCATGCAACCCTATTATCATATATCTAACAGTTAATATTTGTGGAAAACTCGTAAAAGGCTTCGGGGAGAGGGATTAATTACATAGCCGAAAACCCGTAAAAGGATAAATAAACGAAAAAAATCCTAATTAAACTATTACATCCCATAAGCAATTACATTAATATTGCAAAAAATAAATAAACGCGCGATGAATCGAGAACGAGAAAAGAATTAGGGTTTTGACCCCGTCTAAACCTAATTGAAAGAAGAAGTATTTTTTGTTGTTTTTGATTATTTTTTAAGAAAATGAGTTTTTAATGAATAAATACAAACCTAATTACTAATTAATTTAAATTAAGAAAAAAAATTAATTTGGCCTATTTTATATTTTTGGTTATTTTAAGAAAAAGAAAATAAAAATTAAATTAAACAAAACCCTAATTTTCTAATTTATTTTAAGTTATTTACAAAAAAAAGATTAAAGTTGCCCTAAAATTAAATTAAACTAATTAAATTAATTTTGACAAAATATATAAAAACCTAAATTTGATGAAATTGATTTTTTTTATGAGTTTTGTGTAAAAAAAAGAATTAATTTTTATGTTAGAAAATAATTTATCAAAATAAAATAAATAAAGGAAAATATAAAGGAAAAAGAATAAGGATATGGGCCTGGTGTCAAAGTAGAGAGGGAGTGCCAATAGCAGATCTGAGCCCAATAAGCATGGGTCCATGTTGACCTCCATAATCTAATGTGTTGGCTTGACTAAGATGCATGATAGACTTTCAAATGATGGCCTTTGGATCCAGCTTGTGGGCAATCTGATGGTTGAAAGATGATGGAGTATGGTGGATCTATCTGAAGCCGGCGCATGGAATTACATATAATAAAATAATATTGAAGAAGAAAGGGACCTGGGGATCGAACCCAGGCCCTTTGGCAACTTCCACATACCTCCTGACCAACTGAACCAGCACGCTTTATTGTATAAAGAAAAGCAAGAAAATATTATATTGGGAAAAACAATATTAATATATCAAAACGTGCGAGATTTAAATGAGCCAGTCAGGCCACGCCACGCCATCATCTCCTACCTCCTTCTGTTGCTAAAAGTTTAGAGACCTTTACCTACGGACATAAAGCGTAGGTACATCCCCTGTAATTTTCCAAAACTCCCTGCAAGCATGATAAACACATAACCATGGTACCAATCAACTTGTGACAACCTCACGAGCATCATGGTACCTCAATCGTGGCCCAATTTTCCCTGTGTAGTAAAGCCCCAAAACCATCTTAGAAACCCTAACAATGGCATTTATACGTATGGCTTCCAAAAATGCAATTAAATGGTACTGTTAGTTTGCAAACATGATAAGGATTACAAACATATCATTGAAACATGATAAAGATGCAAGAATAAAGGGATACGATTTTGAAAAAAATGACAACCCGTGAGGGTTGTGTAGATGGATTCTGGGAAAATCAAGGCTTGATTATGATCAGGTTAGCTTCAGGAGATGGCTGGGAATCGATTGCTAGCCTTGGAATGGTGTAAATCGTCCTCTAACTTGCAATTTGATTTAGCACTTTTTAATTATTTTTGCAAGTTTTTCCTCAGCTTCTCACGCCTCCAATCCTCGTACTTTTGGTCTGGATTTGTTCTATATGTATCCTTGAGTGAATTAGGTTTACAAGTTTGCATCCAATCTTCTCCAATAATGATCATTGATCAAGATTTGATTCTCATGTAAATCTTTCCAAAACAAGCCAAAAACCAATATTTTTGTGTACAAACAAGCCTTGCACGATTTGATCTCATTGCCAGCTATTCATGGACCTGAAATATGCTCAAAATTTCAAGGTTTAAATGATTTTGATATTTTCATGATTTTATTTTGATTTAATTTGATTTAAATGAAATAAAAATCAAAATAAATGACAAAAATAAAATAAAGGCAAGTGGGAAGGATCATGGGTCGTGGACCATGTTACAAACTCAATACAAGCACAAAATGTTGGGCCCATTTGACAAAAATTGCAATTTGAGGCATATTTGAGTTTTGGCAATTTGGCAAAAAAGGCCAACTTCACCCATGCATAACTTCCTCATTTTTGACCATAGAGATGTGTTCTTGGACTTTTTAGAAATCCGAAGATGTCTTCTAAGCAACCCTTCTGGTATCATATCAATTGAGTCTTCCATGTTCATGTATGAAGCTTTGACAAAAAAGGTGTTTTTGTTGACTTTTCAAAATGACCTATAATGTCCAAATTCATAACTTCTTGTGAGTGCATATTTTGAACTTGGGAGATGAAGATGGATTGTAGAGAATTACATCTTATTCAAAACTAGATTTGTATAGGTCATTTCTCAGAAAATATGAGAAAGTTATGCTTGGTCAAAGTTGAGTTGACTTTTCCTACAAAACCCTAATTTAGCAACTTTTGGGTTTTGATGAATTGTGACCAATCCTTGAGGAATCATGATCAAACCTTGATCAAATGATGAATAAAACTTAAAAATTAGAATGTTGACCAAAAATCTTGAAGTTTGACTGTATGTGGGCCACAATTGACTTTTGCCCCAGCACAGTCGATTTTCAGGCCTTTGAGCAATTGACTGAGCAAACTTCCTCTACAAGGCTTGAAACTTGACATGGATGATCTTGAGAACATATTAGGACAATGGTGAGAATTTGGGATCCCTTGGACTCAAGCACCTTGATGCAAACTGAAACCCTAATTTGAGGTAGACTGCCTTAGGAGAGAGTTTGTCCGGTCAACCCTTGGACTTCCTTGAGCAATTTGAGGATCTTACTTGAAATTTTTTGAGAAATATGGGATGGAAAATTTTGGGGTACAACAGGTCAACTTGAACTTCAAAGATCAAGAGTCATCAAAACATTCAAATTTATCAAGCTTGATCAACAAGAATCAACAAAGTCAACAAAAAGTCAAAATTTCCAATACTTAGAAAAAATCTAAGTGTTTTTGTCCTTGATAAAATCACCACTTCATGACCATTTTTCACTAAGATACAAGATGATTCAAGGAATACTTTCAACATGAAATTTATAGAGCATGATTAATTCTACAACTTTTTCCTTGAGGAATGATGTCCAAAAAATGCTTGAATTAGGAGATATAGGCCCATGAAGTCATGACATTTTTATCTAACACTTAGAGATATTTTCAACAAGTTTGATCAGATTGTTGTCCCAACTTCTTGGCAATTTTTCACCAAGTTCCAAGTTGATTTATCCAAAGTGGTCAACATGAAAGTTGTAGAAAATGTTTCAAGATTTCCAAAAAGTCCAAGAAAACATTTTTATCATGCTTGATCTAAGAGATTCAAAGAGATAAAGTTGGGCATCCATTCTTGAATTATAGGTCATTTGTGAAGAGCTCAAGAACAAACACTCATGGCATGCTGTATAATCTTGCTTTGCAGGCCTCTTAACTTGTGAATCACTCCATAATTAAATATTTACACAAACTTTTGAGCTATGGTCCACTTGATTCAAGCTTTGTCCGAGACAATTTTCCATTTTGGGCATAAAGTTACCATTTCCATTCTTGTAAAGCATGATTTATCACAAAGTTCACTCTCCTTGAGCCTCTAACATGTTCCCTCTGCACACACTCCATACAAAAACTAGGAGCAACATGTTTAAAGCCTCTAACCACTCTAGATTGCCTTGTACTTAACATTGGAACTATGATCTTCAAGCTTGCTTCATTTACAATCCAACCTAACCACAACATGTGATCTTGCAAATTTGATCAGCTCCTTCCCTCCAACCTTTCTCTATAAATAGAGAGGTCCATTTTCAAGCTATACATGAGTTGATAAGCTTTCTAACCCTCTCAAACTCTCCCAAGTCAGAATTGTACAGAAAACCTCCATTGTTTGCAAATTCTGACCTTGAACTTCAAACACCTAATCCACTCATGCATTTTCATTATAAATAATTCACAAAGCTTCTATAACTCATATAGAAGCTATTCAAACACCTCCGTTTTCAAAAATAGAGCTCTTCAAATTGACTTGTCCAGAAGAATCCAGGCACTCTCAATCCAAAGTAAGCATTGCAATAGCTTCCCGGGAGTTCAGTGAAGTTATCCAGATCATTACAACACCTCCAGGAGCGCTCCAACTTCAAAAATGATTCTCACTTTTGAGGTAAGTTTTCTAAACTTTGAACTTTCTGTACAATCATCATTAATGTTTACTTTCTGAATAAAAAATGTAGATATCATTACCCTGAAGCTAACCTTGTGCTTACATTTCATTTATCTTTCCTGAGTGATGAGAATTTTGGATTTGAAATTTCTGAAATATTATGGTTCAGTTTGGTACCAACAAAAATTCACTTTAATCTCTGAGTGTTAGCTTATGTTAATGGCATGGTTGGATTCGTGGTGGAAAAACAAACAAGTTTCATGTTTACACTTTTAAAAATGATTGAGAAATGGAAGAGTTTAGAAATTCAAAAATGTTGTTGAAGTTACTGGCGCGAGGAAGAAGATGAAGTATATTTAGAAAAGAGTTTGTAATATATTTATTGGTGGCTGTTTCATAACCGGATGAAACAGCCACCCCAGTAGTAAAGGAAGTGCGCGTATGACCATAGGGACCTGGGTTCGAGCCCCAGTGGTACCCTTTCTTTTGTTTCACATTTATTTCTTGCAAATTCCATGCAAACAAGCCCAGCGCGCATGCTATACACCCTCATTCCCTCACCGCATGATCATCACAAAGTCAAATCAAAGGCTCCAGAAGGAAAGCACATGGTACACTCCTTGAGGATAGCCACACTGAAACCCATAAAGTGTCTGGGCTCCTTGTTTTTGGGCCTAACATTCTTACTCCTCCTCACACCCATTTTACTTTTACAGTTCAGGCCCATCTTATTTCCTTTTTTGTATTTTATTTTATTTTCTTTTAATTAACTTTTTCTCTTCTAAATTTTTGTTTACTTAATCAAAAAATATAAAAAATATAAAAAATTAGATTTAGGTTTTTTATCCATTTATTTAATTTTTGACAAAATAAAATTTAATTAATCACTTTGATTTTTAGTTAATTAGAATTAGGGTTTGCATTATAAAATTTCTTTTCCAAATAAAACGCCAAAAACATTTTCTAAATTATTTAGATTTCTTAAAGTTTTGTTTTAATTAATTTAATTGTTGACAAAAATTGATTTGTTTTAATCACCTTAATTTTGTTAGAATTAGGCTATATTTCAAATATCGTTTTTTTTTTTAATAAAACTAAAAAAATATTTTCTAAATACTTAAAATTATTTAGATTTTAATTAATTTAATTTTGATAATGAAAGATTATTTAATCACATCTTATTCCCTTGTAAATAATTGACTTGTAAATAAAATTAGGTCTAATTCTTTATCTCACATCTCAAATACTTTCTAAACAAAGAAACAACGAAACATTTTTTTAATACTTAGAAATTTGTTAGGGTTTTGAACATTTTCCCTTTTTATCATCTCCGTGCGTTTGTTTATTTTTCACATCATTATTTTTCATAGTTATGTAATTGCTTATGGTCTGTAATAGATAATTATGGTTTATTGCTTTCCTCCCCCATTCACAAACTTGTACCCCTCATTCCCAAAGCACTGTAATAGCGTAGGATATTTAATTTCCGTAATCTATCGCTTTCCTTATTATTATTAATAATTAGGGTTTGTATGACAAGACTAAAAGCAAACATAGCAAAACCCTAATCCAAGACAAATAATTAAACCAAACACATTTTTCACACATACACCTCTAGGGTAAACCTCACTTGTTACCTCAGATATAAACAGTCATATCCCTTGAACGTGGGATGCTTTAGCAAAGACCCTCGGTTAAAAGATCGTAATCCATCGATGACTCTTTGATGTTGCCTTCGGTAAACAATCTTAGTCCTTTACGACAATTGCTAGAGCCTATTATAAGTTGCCTTCTATGACTGTACAATGACCCACGCCCGTCCCTCACATCCAATAATATGGCTTCCTACTAACTAATGGTAGGATAACACTATCTCAAGGAGGAGGAAAAGAAAAAAAATACTTTTTGAGTAGGTAGATTGCTCGTAATCGCTTTCTCACAAACTAAAACAATTTCCACACTTCACACTTTCAAGACAGTTATCTTCTAAACAAACATTTTGTATACATTCTCAACGATACGAGAATCATTACAAAATTTCCTTACACTGGCATTTCCAAAACATCTTTTCAAACACTCTATTTCAACAAATATTTTCAAAAAAAAACAAACATTTTGTATACATTTTCAATGATACGAGAATCATTACAAAATTGCCGCACTTAGGCATTTTCAAAATGTTTTCAAACATACACAAACACAAGGCATTTTTTAAGTGAGCTAGCAATTAAGAGCCCGTAGATAACTACGATGAAAAGGGTGTTAACACCTTCCCTTTTCATAACCTACCCCTCGAACTCAAGAAAATTCTCAAAAGGTCTTTCCTGTTCTTTTCACCCTTTCCTTTATTGGATAAAATAAAAGTGGGTGGCAACTCTTGCTATCCGCAACATTTACGATAAAATGCAAAACCTCAAGTCAGTTCTCCCACCGAGTGCAAATTTCTGGGCACTTAAGTGTTCAATCATCTTCTACCTTCAAGTCACGAATGGCAGACATGACAATCTAACTCTTAAGGTTTAAGAAGATTGAGAAGGGGCAGTTGTTGTACCCCAAAATTTTCCCTCTCATTTTCTTCAAGACATGCTCACAAAGGTCTCAAGTACTCAAAGCTACTCAAGGGTTGAATAGTCAAACCTCCTCCTAAGCAATGGGTCCACAACTTAGGGTTTCATCTTGCAAAAGGAAGAATGGTTTTCAAAGGTATCAAGTGGTTTTCATGGTTTATCATAGGTCTTCAACAGTGCTCATGACAAGTTTCAAGTCTTGCATCACAAGTTTGCTCAGTCAATGGCTCAGATGATTGAAAATCAACTGTATTGGGTAAAAAGTCAACTATGGTAAACATACAGTTAAACTTTAAGATTTTTGGTCAACATCAACATTTTAAAGTGATATTCATCATTTAATCAAGGTTTGATCATGACTCCTCAACAAAAGCCCTCAAATCATCAAAAGTCCAAAGTTGCCAAATTAGGGTTTCCTTAGGAGAAGTCAACTGAACTTTGACCAAACATAACTTTCACATGATTCATCAAATTTTCCCCAACCAAAGCCCATTTTGAAGGAAATTCAATTCTATACAACTTTGTATATGTGTGCTCAAGTCCAAAAAAGTACTTCATTTGAAAGATATGAGTTAATACATTACAGGTCATTTCAAAAGTCAACAAAAAGGCACTTTTTGTCAAGGCAACTTTCATCAAGATAAAGTCTCCAAATGAAAAAATGATAAAAAAAGATAAATTGTAGAGGATATATTGAGCTTTCCAAAAAGTCCAAGATCACCTTCAAAAGATGAAAATTGAGCAAGTAATGAGTTGCACAAGTAGGACAATTTTTGAGAAATGCATGAAATCTCAATTGAGAAAATTTGTGATTTTGGACTATTGGGCTTAGGTTTTGGAATTAAAATGTGTCCAGGACCTTATGAAAGACTCCTAAGCTCACTCATACCTTGTCTTATATTTTTATTATTATTTATATTTATTTTGTTTTTATTCAAATAAATGAAAAATAAAATAAATAAGGTACAAGATCATTGGGCCAAGCGTATGATTGGTCTCTTAAGGCCCAAAGCAGGTCAGGACAGCTTGCCAAAATCTTGTGAGCATGGAAAATGCAAGGAATATTTCAAAATGGAAGGCTTTAAACATGTTTTATCTTGCTTGATCTTGGCCATGATGACATGATTTTGTACCTTATTTGCTTATGCCATTTCCTTTCTCTATATATACATTATAAATCAAATCAATGAGACACGATCTCTCTGCCTCAAAATCTTGTTAAAACATCAAATTTATCAAGAGCCCTAGAATTCTAAAATCCTATTTTTAAAATCTTGTCACTACAAAAGGCCTCTCTATTCACTCTCAGCAAGTATACAAAGTAAGATTGTATCTTTTTCCATGATCCAAAACACATGAAAACAACATAGCATACATCTCTGGTTACATGATGATCATATACTTCGTACCTTGATTTTTTGATTTAATTTTAACCATGCTAATGCTTTTATCATGTTTCTGAGACATTACTATGCAGGTCTAAGTCATCATTGTGACCCCATGCACGCCAGTTCGTTAGAAGCCATTTTCTCTCTGATCCGTGTACTTTGATTCAAAACGCACGATCCAAGGGTTTTTAGCCAAAAATAAGGCCGGATTCAGATTCAAGAGGATCAAATTAGGGAGGACACAGTGTTTTAGATTCTTAAAAACTGATCTTTACGTGTTTTGTGTTTTGCAGGTCGCTGGAGAAGACGACCAGAGCTAGGGCTCTGACGCTTCTCCGGCCAATAGTATCATGTTCATTATTTGTTTTTATTGTTTGATTTATGTTACCAGATGTAACGACCGCCCCAACGGTAAGGCGAAATAAGTAAAGGCACTATTGTACCATGGCACAGGTTCGATCCCTGCCCCTGTTATTTTTCATTTCTATGTTTTCTTGCTTACATATGTGGTACGAAACAGCTAATGTTCACATCATGCACCTCCCCATATCATCACCATCTGATCCAGATCCAAAAGTCTAGATCAGATCTCCACGCGGTATCCTCAAGGGTTTCCCACAAAGGGTCAGGAGCTAGAGCTTGTTGGGCTTTAGATCCGAATTACTGCACACCCCCCAGAATTACTCATTTAGGCCAACCTTTTCTTTTTTTCGTTATTTATTTCAATTTCTTTTTTTCTTTTAACATAATTAACTCTTGTTTTAATTAACTAAACCAAATTAACTTTTCTTTCTAATTAAAATCAAATTAATTTAATCTTTTTAATTAAATAAATTAAATTAATTTTAATTAAAATAATTAATTTGGTTTCTTTAGGTTTTCTTTACTAATAATCAATTTATTTATTTTCTAAATAAAAAAATTAAAACAATTAGGTTATATTAATCATCATTTTTCATATATATATATATATATATATATATATATATATATATATATATATATATATATATATATATATATATATATATATATATATATATATATATATATATATATATATATATATATATATATATATATATATATATATATATATATATATATATAAAGACAATTTTCTTTCCATATCTTTCCCTTTTTCACAATCTCTGCGCGCTTATTTATTTTCGCATTATTATTTTCATAATCATGTAACTGTTACGGGATGTAATAAATAAATTAGGGTTTACTTTACTTTTTACCCCATTTTGTGGTTTGTAACCCCCTTCCCCGAAGCTCTGTAATAGTCTAGATTAATTTTTTTTTGCAATTTACTGCTTTCCATATTACCGCTAGTTTAATAGGATCGTATGATAAGATATAAAAACCAAATGATAACTAACCCTAATCTCAAATGTTAAAATAACTTAATCACAACACACTTCACACACATGCACCTCTAGGGTAACCCCACTTATTGCCTTCAGAAAAACAGTCATGTCCCTCGAACGTGGGACGCTTTAGCAAAGACCCTCGATTAAAAGATCGTAGTCCCTTGATGACCCTTCGATGTTTCCTTCGGTAAATGATCTTATTCCCTTACAATAAATTTCTAACGTGTCCTACGAGTTTCCTTTATGACTATACAACGACCCGCGCCTGTCCCTCAAACATCCAACAATAGGGCTTCCTACTAACTAATGATAGGATAGAATTATCTAAAGGAGGAGGAAAAGAACAAAGACTTTTGAGTAGGTAGATAGATTTTAATCGCTTGCTCACAAAAACATACTTTTCATACAAACACTTTTCTGAAATATTTTCAAAACAAACACTTTGTATGCGTTCTCAACTGATACGAGAATCATTTAAAAGTTGCCGAACTTAGGCATTTTCAAAATATTTTCAAACTTACACATTCACAAAGCATTTTCAAAAGTGATCTAGTGATTAAGAGCCCGTAGATAACTACCGATGAAAAGGGTGCTAACATCTTCCCTTTTCATAACCTACCCCCTTACTCAGAAAAATTCTCAAAAGGTATTTCTTGTTCTTTTCATCCTTTACTTTATTGGATAAAAGAAAAGTAGGTGGCGACTCTTGCTATGCGCAACATTTGCGATAAAACTCAAAACCAAAAGTCAGTTCTCCCACTGTATTACACATGTGATGCAGGTTTTTTGTTACAAGTATAAGCCCTTTTTTGATTGTTTCATATGTTCTGCATGCAAGGCTAAGTCGGATACGAAACAGATTCGGATATGGGGCAAGGTAGGTTGGTCTTGACAGCATGTTTGTGACTACTAGTGTAGTAGCAGGGCACAATCATTGATAGGCTGAAGACATGTCAATGTTTCTTAATACCAAACTAGATCATAGTTCAAGAAGATGATTGTTATAGCGTGGCTGTTTGGTTTGATTCAGTTTTGAAAAAACGAAGCATGGTTAGAATATGGGGATAGAATTTAGGATTTGATTTTCATGTATTTGCAATTTTTCTTGAATATATCTTGTAAAACTTCTATGTAATATTTTTTGAATGGAAATTCGTTTTAAGCATGGCATGATGTATCATGAATGAATTTTGAAACTTGATCTTAAATACACTTGAATGAATCTTGAATGTAATTTTAACTCTGATGAATGACAATGTTTGTTTAGTTTTGAATGATTTTTTGCACGAAACTCACGAAAGGATTTTGAATATTATATGAGAACCTTGACTTTCACAAATTTGCGAGTAGAATCTTGAAGTCTTCTAAGTGGTTTCATGAAAACTTTATATCATGAAGGACTTATGTACAAATGGTTGGCCTTTGCAATATGGTCAAAAGTCTTGCCTTGCATTAAAATCAATCATGCCATGCTTGAAACATCTTAATCCAATTAAAGGAATTCAAGAGAAAACAATGTACCCATTATTCTTAATGCATTGGTATTTGAAGCAATCCTTGATTGCACCAAACTTGGACTAGTGAGATATGGTTCCTCAGACGAGGTCTCAATGCATATCTTTCTCAATGCTTTGGTTCAAAAATCCCTCAAGAATGAAATTTGAAATAAAACCCAAACTTTGATCGCACATAGGGGAATAATCCCTAATACATCCTCAAGTCCACAAGTAACTTGTCTTAACAAAACTCTCTGATGATATTAACACAAGAAGAATATTGTATAAGCCTTTAGATGATGATGAGACTTGACAAAGAACAACAATACATCTTGATGAGAAAGGGACTCATAATGAAATACCAAAACCGTAGCTCAAGTCAACCTAAGATTAAACCCTGGTCTCATGAGAAACATAGGGAAATAAACCCTTAATAACATTGTAGCTTGATGAAGAAAGAAGATCTCAATGACCATTGATCACAACCCTAATTCCACAACTTATTGCTTGAAGAAGAAATAAGCCTTTTTCTAGATATATTCATCTCAGTCAGTGACAACCCTAACTTGCACAATCAGATAATCTTTTGTACCATGGCACTTTATTGAATGCAATGATATGCTACACAAATGGCCTAATGAAAAGATGTGAATGTGATGCTAAGCCTAGGCCAGATAAAGAAATTAGGAGGGAAAATTTTGTGGTCCAACAGCTACCCCTATTTAATCGCCTTTAACCTGAAGGTGAGATTAGCGCTAGCCTTACGAGCATTCAAGGTGGAAGAAGATTAAACACTTAAAAGAACTCAAAAATTTTCACTCCGCAACCAGCCGAGTATTATTATATTTTTTGGTTTTCTGTATTTTTGTTTTTGCTTTTTGGGTTAAAGGGGTCATCAAGGATAAATGTATGTCAGACCAGGGTTACACACACATAAGAGAACTTGGTTATCAAGGAAAGTTTGTTTGGAGTTAGTAGCAAACATATGACAAGAAATATATCAAAAACACATGTTCAGGGTTGGTAACGAACACATACGAGAAAGATATCGAAAGTACATGTTCGAGGTTGGTAGCGAACACATACGAGAAAGATATTGAAAACACATGTCTGGAGTTGGTAGCGGACACATATGGAAGACATCAAAGATATATGCCTGAGTCGGTAGTGGACATACGGAAGATATCAAAGAAGGAAGAGACCTAACACAGCAGACTCGACCAAAGATATCGAAGATGAAAGAGATCTAACAAAGTAATCTCGACTAGATATATCAAGGAAGGATGAAATCTAACACTGCGATTTCAACCGGAGATATCAAGAAGGAAGAAGCCTAACACATCAGACTCGACCGAAGATATCGAAGATGAAAGAGATCTAACAAAGTGATCTCGACCAGATATATCAAGGAAGGATGAAATCTAACACATCAATTTCAACCGAAGATATCAAAGAAGGAAGAGACCTAACACAGCAGAATCGACCAAAGATATCAAAGATGAAAGAGATCTAACAGAGCGATCTCAACCAGGTATACCAAGGAAAGAAGAAATCTAATACTGCAATTTCAACTGAAGATATCAAAGAAGGAAGAGACCTAACACAACGAACTCGATCGAAGATATCGAAGATGGAAGAGATCTAACAAAGTGATCTCAACCAGATATATCAAGGAAAGAAGAAATCTAACACAACAATTTCAACCGGAGATATCAAAGAAGGAAGAGACCTAACACAGAGAACTCGACCGAAGATATCAAAGATGGAAGAGACTAACAAAGCAATTTCGACTGGATATATCAAGGAATGAAGAAATCTAACACAGCGATTTCAACCAAAGATATCAAAGAAGGAAGAGACCTAACACAGCAGACTCGACCGAAGATATCGAAGATGGAAGAGATCTAACAAAGCGATCTCGACCAGATATATCAAGGAAGGAAGAAATCTAACACAACGATTTCAACCAAAGATATAAAAGAAGGAAAATACCTAACACAGTGGACTCGACCGAAGATATCAGAGATGGAAGGTATCTAACAAAGTGATCTCGACCAGATATATCAAAGAATACTAACCGCGGATAGACTCCTGAAGAAAGAACACCGATTGAAGGCGAACTTACCAACAAAAAAAGGGCACCGGGCGAAGATGAACCTAAGACGAAAAGACACCGGGCGAAGGTGAATTTACCGGTTTGGAGAAAAACACCGGGAGAAGGAGAACTTACCAATAAAAAAGGGGAACCGAGCGAAGGTGAACCTAAGATAGAAAGACATCGGGCGAAGGTGAATTCTAGAGAAAAGAGAACATCAGGCAAAGACGAACCTTAACCAACAAAAAGGGACACCTGGCGAAGGTGAACCTAAGAAGGAAAGACACCGAGCGAATGTGAATTTACCAGTTCAGAGAAAGAACGTCGGTCAAAGGCAAACTTACCAACAAAAAAGGGGCACCGGGCGAAGGTAAACCTAAGATGGAAAGACACCAGGCGAAGGTGAATTCTGGAGAAAAGAGAACGTTGGGCAAAGACGAACCTTAACCAACAAAAAGGGACACTGGGTGAAGGTGAACCTAAGATGGAAAGACACCGGATGAAGGTGAATTCCAGAGAAAAGAGAACATCGAGCAAAGAAGAACCTTAACCAACAAAAAGGGACACTAGGCGAAGGTGAACCTAATACAGAAAGACACCGAGCGAAGGTGAATTTACCGGTTTGAAGAAAGAACACCGGGCAAAGGTGAATTTACTGGTTTGAAGAAAGAACACCGGGTGAAGGCGAACTTATCAATAAAAAATGGGGGCACCGGGCGAAGGTGAACTTAAATTAAAAAAGGGACATTGGGCGAAGGTTAACCTAAGACGGAAAAACACCGTGCGAAGGTGAATTCCAGAGAAAAGAGAACATCGAGCAAAGACGAACCTTAACCAACAAAAAGGGACACTAGGCGAAGGTGAACCTAATACAGAAAGACACCGAGCGAAGGTGAATTTACCGGTTTGAAGAAAGAACACCGGGCGAAGGTGAATTTACCGGTTTGAAGAAAGAACACTGGGCGAAGGCGAACTTATCAACAAAAAATGAGGGCACCGGGCGAAGGTGAACTTAAATAAAAAAAAGGGACATTGGGCGAAGGTTAACCTAAGACGGAAAAACACCGTGCGAAGGTGAATTCCAGAGAAAAGAGAACATTGGGCGAAGACAAACCTTAACCAACAAAGTGGGACATCAGGCGAAGGTGAACCTCAACAAGAGAAAGAGACCAGCTGAAGGGGACTCTAACGAAGGAACGCCAATACAGTTGGGATTTTGAGAGGGTATTGATGTTTGCAAAAACACAATAACTACATTATCCCTCAGGCCAAAGGCGGGGTGTAATTCTTCAAGAGTGGCAATTATCTGACTTACTACACACCAAGTATGGATACTCAAATACTTGATAAGCAAGAAAGGCTATACACTGACTCTTACTCACACTCTAATCGCAAAGCAAACATGGGTAGAATAACCAAAGGCTTGCAAGGGCAAGAGAAAACTACGACTTACTAGGGAAATGGGAAATGCCAAAGACCCGACTGGTGGTGAGTCAAAACAAACTCTGTTGGGGAAACATAATAGAACCACCGTAGGCTTGTTGTAGAGATAATTCAAATCTGAGCGCATAACAATTTGATTACCACAGGTAAACATAATTGGCTTATACTTATGCATGTTTGAATTTTTTATAGCGTAATTCTCCATACAATGGAACTGCTATGCATTTTGATAGATGTAATATAATGATACATGTTTAGCAATGCAATGGAGAAAACACGTCAATAATCGGCTGCTGAGAAGACAATGAACTTTCGAACGATTATCTTGCACATCTGATCTTCTGTAGAGAAAAGGAAATTTGAACCTCAATGGGGAGCCAAAATTTGTAACCACCAACCTCTAAAGATTGATATCACTGAGGAAGTAACTTCCTGAAGAGAAATACTGCAAAAATAAATTGCAGTTCAAAGAAAATCTTGAATTCTGATCAAACTCCCAACTTCATGGGGAACAAATTCTTTATCTTCTGTTTATAAAGAGGTGAGTTTTGCTGGGGATTGAAACTTTCTCGCGTAGAATATCTTGACGAAGATAACTTCTATTGGGGAGTACTTAAATTCTTAAATAAAAAGAATTCTACTCAGACCACACTGGGGATAACACCGTTGGGGGTAAAAATCTTCACTTGGGGAAGAAACAAACATCCTGGGACAGAAACTCCACTAGGGACATCTCAACAAAATATTTTATCCTCAGGGATGAAAGAGTTATGACCGCCATTCCCATATACACCACATTGGGGAGACAAGACACTTGCTCCACTAGGGAAAGAAAGTTAGCTCCACTGGGGAATAATATGCACCTTACTTTGATAGGTTCTCAAAATTCGACTTCAAATGGGGATAAAGACTGCCTCTTACACAGGGGAGCCAATAAAATTTAGAGGATAACATCAACAATACCCATTGCACTGGGCGTAGCCATCTCCGAAAGATTCAAGTCGACAAGAATTTTGTACTGGTGAGCAGAAATCACTTCATTGTGGATGATGGTCGTCCTCATGAGGATATCAAATTAGCATCTCCCATAGGAAAATGTGAGTCTCATCAAGAACTCTGATATAGGCAAGCCGTGTTGGAGAGAGAGGGTGCACCCCTTACCGTGGAGGAGAACGCATACTTCATGGGGCGGATGAGTGCAAACCCCAATGGGGAAGCCATAGAATGTCGACTCAAAGGGGGTATATTAAGAATCTCCAGTTGGTGAATAAAACGACTCTTCCGATAAAACCTGGAAAGAAATAGATTGCACTGAGAAAGAGGAATTATACTCGGACAAGAGCACGCCTTCACTGGGGAAAATACTAAAGAAATAAATTGCAGTTCAGGGAGAATTTGAAATCTGATCTAACTCCAAACTTCCTGGGAAAATCCAATATCTCTTTCCGAAGATAAAGAGAATCTTGTTGGGAACTGGGACCTTCCTGATATAAGTCCTTAATAAAAGTGACTTCGACTGAAGAATCATAGAAATTCTTAAACAAAAGAATTCTACCCAGGCCACACGGGGGATACTACCGTCGAGGGTAACAATCTTCACTTGAGGAAGAGAAGGGCGCCTTTGAACCATAAGCTTGAGGTTTAAGACTCCACCGAGGAAATATTTCAGCAATACTCCATAATTGGAGATAAAAAGCCCTAAACGACATTCGTCTATGCACACCGCTCTAGAAAAACAGGAAACTTTCTCCACTCGGGCATAATAAGCATGTTGATCAAGCATCTCTTCAAGAAAACCTGATAGGGGAAAACTTCCCTGGGGAGAAAAGATATGAACTTCATGGGGAAGACAAACGAAAACCCCGCGAGGGGGATAAATTTCAACCACAAATACGCAAGGTATCAACTTCAAAGGGATATAACAAATGTATCCAATCTAATGAATGATCCTTCTCAGATTCTACGACATAAAGTAGACTGCGCCAAAGAAGAAGATCATACAGAATTATGCTGAAATACACTTCTTAGGAGATCAGCCCTCTAGAAGAGACAAACTCTTATCAAGAGTGCTGACTTAAATGGGGATTAGGCATAGATATACTTTCACTAGAGATAAGTAATTCTGTCTGGGCGAGAGTACGCCTTTACTAGGGAATTATGATTATGTCTTGAGCAGAAGTGAGCGTTCACTGGGGAAATTGGATCCCATTCTACAGAAATCCTCATGTTGGTCGCATACAAACCCTTCTTGATTCATTTGTTGGTATGCTTCTTGTCATAAAATACCAATGGTGCTTGTAAAAAGAGAAATTGAGGCAATATTCCCCTGTTTGGAATAACAACCTCTGTTGAGGAATAAACAATTTAAACTACCAACCACTGGGTAAGAACTGCGATGCAAGATTACAACTTCATCATGTCAACTTCATCTATTGAGAAATGCCACTAAAAAATGGACTTTGGAGAATATACTACAAAAATAAATTGCAGTCCACTGAAAATAAATCATCTTGACTTCAAATAATTCCTAAATTTATGGGGAGAAGATCCATTCTTCTCCTACTGAGAAATGAGGAATGTTTTGCTGGGGAATGAAGATCTCAGAAGAGAAACCCCTTAACAGATAAATTTTTGTCAAGTAGCAACAGATCCTTTACTAGGGAAAGGAGCTCTCTTAGGAAACAACATTTCCATGGAAAACCTTGTATGGGTAACAACCTCACATTCTCTTTGTGTTCCTGCTTGCATCTTGTTGAGGATAACAATCCAAACTTCAATTGGATATAATGATCATGACTTATGATAGAGGAAAGTCAATACATGGACTTAAGTCCCTGATCAGCCGAGGATAACGATCCTGACTTCCCGACATGCTTTTCAAATTCACAAATTGTTTAAACCGCACCTGGACTTAATCTGATTAACCCTTGAAGAGGAGAAAATACCCTAGCATAATTTCTTGCCCCAGTATGTAGGGCTTTAAAAACTTGCCTCGGGTGGACTTTTCGAGATCTGTACCATCAAGATAAACAGCCCCAGTATTATGAACTTTGGAGCCCGGCTCCTGGCTAACCAAATTTAGAAGCGGTTTCAACCATGCTTGAGTGAATTCTCATGCATCTTCAGATTCTGAAAATATTCTTTTCTACTCAACGAATTCTCAAAGAGATTTGTCAAATCTCGACATGACTTCCCCAGTTTTACTACACTTTGAGGGATCAAATCCTGACCTGAGTGCCTCGGATTGGTTGATCACTTACTCAACAGAGTATTCAACATGCTTGCCCCTACTCAACAAAGTCTCGATAAACCAGTTCCTCGCCTCATGCTCATGGAGAAATGAGAAACTTAAGGATTTTCTAAGACAATATAACCTTAGCGTGGCTGGCTTACATCTTGAAAGTAGGCTACTTCACAACCATACTTCTCAACTTAAATTTCTTTGTGCTCCAATCGGATACTTGAAGAAGATACGTCCCTTGGGACCAACTGAAAGTAATGCACCACTGCTTGACAGAGACTCTAGGCAATCAAATTTCACGATCTTCTTCACATCATTTATCAAACTAGTATTCTTTTACTCGACATATTCAATAGAAGTTTTTCCCCAGATTAAGATCATCTTCAAGAATTATTTACCCTTCAACGGTATCCTGAAGCAATTTATCCCTTAGGATAATCAAACTTCCATATGATGCTCATTATGCAATCCTACTTAATGTTTAAGCGCTTGTTCATATGCAAAGAATATTTATTTTAAGAATGATAATTCTAATGCAAAGCTCATGTTTGTCTTGAAGTTTAAAAACTTTTTATTGAAAAGATTAAACAAAAATTTTGTGCGAAAAAGGTAAAAAGATGGAGTGATACCAACTCAAAAGTTTTAGCAAGCCTCTTAGGAGCCAGATTACCGTATTATCGTTATAGTATGCTTTCAAATTAACCCATGCTTCAGTTAGGACTTTTCAGGGTTGTAGCGTGGCCTGGTTCATGATTTTATAAAGAAAGGTTTAGGCTCAAAATTTTTGGTTCCCACCCATTCTTCATGATATTCTCCAGTCCTACATTCAGTTAAATCGATGCAAGCGCTCATCTCTCAAAAGGAGGTTACAATGGTTGAGGAGTCAAATGGGGGGTTTTTTGGACACGACAATCACTCACCTCTTTTGTTCTTGGTGTCTGATCACAAGACTTTGTTCTTTGCTAAGGATTTGTTGTTGTAATCCTTTTTTGCTTTTGGCGCTTTTCGCTTTCTTTTTCTTTTTCCTGGACGAATTCCTTTTGGATTTGACTTTGAAGTCGTGGGATGCCCTAGCTTTTTCCTAAGCGAATTGTTTTTCAAGTTTTGACTTAGCGGGGATTTTTGTATCTTTCTTTTCTATTTGCAATCATTCTTGTTTTTTTGAACACGTCGTGTGACTTTGAGTCGTTTTCGATATGTTGGAAGCGATTGTGACTGCCTGGGTCTTTGGTAGATGAGGGATAACCATTATTGTATTGTCATTGACCTCCTGATGTGCGAGAGATATCCCTCGGGATATTGCTCTGTTTGATGCATGTTTCTAATAGATGAGGGTTAACCATTGTGGTTTTGACTTTCCTCAGCCTTTTAATGGATAACCGTTGTTGTACCCTTAGATGCGTACTCCTGATGAGTTTTGAACGCTCGATCGGATTAACCGAAATCTACCATGCCCCGGTTTAAATGTGATGGTTTTATATGACAAGAAAATAAACTCCTACTTAAAAGCTTAAAGGGGTTGACGAGGGTCTATCTTTCTTATATCTCCAGTGTTTGGGAATTTGAAATAGTGCTTGTACATCGTCAGCAGAGTTTTTATTCAGAAGCATATCATTTGAAATTTTTGGCATATTACTCATCATCCTCCCTAAGAGGTATTTTGCTTTATTTAAAAAGAGTTAAGTATCAAAAATCAAAGAAAAACATTAATGAGTGAATACAAATGGATTAATTCAAGACAAACATATTCAATGCATTATGATTAATATTCAAAAATAAGCAAGTTTTGCATACAAGAAAGTGGTAAACCTAATAAGAAAGATTACAAATGAGAATGAAAATGTAATTTGAATTTTCCATGTTGAGGAGACTAGTCTCCATATGGACTTGTTGCTTCAGACGATGATATGGTAGTCTTGAAATTTACTGAGTCAAATGAGAATTTAAATCTGACTAACTTGCCCAAAATTGGTGACCTTTTCACTAAGCAAGCCTTACACTTCATCTTTGAATGGTTTACAACCTTCAGTTGAATGTCCAAGTTCCCCAGTATGGTAATCACATTGGATTCCCTCAACAGATGTGATGAATGCTTTATCAAGTGAACTTGCATAAACTGCATCATAAAGTATCTTCTACCATAGAGAAGAAACGCCAACCATCTTCTACTACATAGAAGAGAAAATTAGCCGCTGAATTCCACAGCATCTCCTACTACACAAAAGAAGCACCGTCTTCTATTACACATAAGCAAAATCCAGAAACCATACTAAAGGATCTTCTACTACATAGAAGAAAGAACTTTGAATGTAGAACTCGACCTTTGAGGTATTTTCCTTCTACACAACAACAAATGTCCAAGATATAGATATATTATACTTCTCCATCACAGGAGCATCACCCCATCTTCTACTTACACATAAGAAGCATTCAGCTGAGGAAAAAAAGCCTGAAACAGTTTTCCAAACATGGACCGAACCTTGGAAAAGAAGCCAGACAAGTACCAAACTTCATACTTCAACCCCTTACATTTTTTAATATCAAAACCAGGTGCCCTAGAATGAGAGACACATCCAGCATTTGCATCGAAACTAGGAGAGAAATTTATGGGAGGATGACCCAAAGCACGAAGATTAATCAACTGAGCTTCCAACATATGAGGAAGTAACAAAATACAAGGTATAGAGATTGTATCAACCTTCTTCTCAAGCTTTTTCTGTATTTATGGATAAGCTTTTCCCTATGGGTTCACTTGGATACTAGAAACTAGTTGTTGAAGAGAAAATCTAGGAACACAAAGTTTTGGATGAGACCCACAAAGTATCTCTTGATCTGAAAAGTGTCCCCTAGTCTGGGGATGAATGACAACTTCTGTAGCAACACCATATATAGTATCACTTTCTCTTGCTGACATTGTCTTCATAACTTCCATACCCGACTCAACCGAGTCTTCAACTGCTTATCTTTTCTCCCTTAAGGATTTCTGACCACGGGCCATTGCTTGCATAGCCCCATCTGATTTTCATCTCACCCAATTCCCCACGAAGTCGTTCCATGGATTTTTCAGATAACAGAGCGGTGAGAGATCAAAGCTCACAATTCTAACAAGAATATCGGGCCTGAATAAGAATTCCCCACTCTGAGTACCTGTTATGAATGCATAAAGATGCGTGAGGGGAATGAGCGAATGCAATGCCATGCTCAATTATTTTCAAGGAACCCACATGCTTCTAATTTAAATTTAGATCCATTAAGAGATGGACAAACATAACATAATGTTCACAAGCACGATTCCTCAGAAATAGAAAGAACATGTGCGTTAACTTTTTTTTCATGCATACAATTTTTCACATTTCTTTTTTATGAAAATTAAATATGATATGATGCAAGTGCAATACCATGGGTTCAAAAGTTCAGCATATCAATTATAAAATCGGATAACATTTTTACAACCCTCTGGGTACTTCTCTATTAATCAACTGGATAATCTGGATATCACAGGATCAAAGGTTTGACACCAATTTCAGAATACAACGGAACCGAGTACCATTAAAAACCGTTGTATAATCTCTGAACAAGTTGAATATATCAGGATCTAAGGTCCAGAATATAACCAAAGAAAACCAAGTCACCAACATGACAAAGTCATCATTTGTACCAGTAATAATCAGTCATCCCGCCCCACTCACGGGTGTAAACTAGGTCAAGGTAAGGCAAGGGTAACTCAGAATTATGGGTACACCTGAAGCCACTATCGTCGAAACACCTACGAGAAACGATAGCACCTCATTTGTAACCTGAACTGAGCATGGACGACATGGCGGAAATAGTGAGACCTAAGTCAACTAGTCATTCATGTTTCACTCTATTCCTAGGGTTCCTATGGTTGTCACTTGGCCTGGGTATTGGGCCTTTTACCTCTTGTAACACCCACCCAACATGGAAAACCAGAAGCCAGTACAACAAATAATTAATATGGAAACAATAAAATGCATGAACAAACATATGCAAGCAGATAAACATGTACGAAATGAACAAGCTATAAAGCATAAATATAAACAACCAATGAAAATAAAGCAAGAGCTAGGATTGACTTCGGGATGGACCAGCAATAGGTCAATCTTTCCCCAGTGAAGTCGCCAGCTGAAACAACCGGCTGAACAATCAACTGATAATGAAATCAATGAAATCACCATCAAACGTCTTTTATCCCAGAGGAAGGGAAAGGTAAACATCGAGTAAACCTGAGAAGGGTGAAATCAAGGTCAAACGACCAAGAGATACAGGTAAGGGAGTCTGTTACTCGAGGGGAAGGTATTAGCACCCCACACGCCCGTAGTACTCTACGGTATCCACTCTTGTTGTTCTAATCTAATGGGTGTGTTTCAAGTCTAAAGCTTAAGATCTAAAATAAAATGCAAAGAGGGAATTGTGATACGGTGGGAGAACTGACTTGAAGTTTTTGCGTTTGATCGCAAATGTTGCGGTTATCAAGAGTCGCCACCGACTTTTCTTTTATCCAAAAGGAAAGGTGAAAAAGCACAGGAAAGACCTTTGAGATTTTTTTGAGTTCGGGGGGTAGATTATGAAAAGGGAAGGTATTAGCACCCTTTTCATCCATGGTTATCCATGGGCTCTTAGTTACTTGCTAGATCACTTGCTTTTGTTTGAAATTATGCTTTGTGTGGTTTTTGAAAGTATTTTGTAAAGAGGCCGTTGTTTAGGCAATCTTTGTAATGATTCTCGTTTGTAAGAATGTATACAAAGATGTTAATCTTTTGAAAATGTTTTCAAGTTTTGTAAGAGGTTTTGAAAGTGTAGGTGTTTATTTTGAAAATAGCAAGGATGTTTTGTTTGAAATTGAGCAAGTAATTAGGAGCATTCTACCTATTCAAAAAGTCTTTCTTGTTTATTTTATTTTCCTTTGACATTGTTATCTTACCATTGATTTGGTAAGTAACCCTATCTTTGGATGTAAACGGCACGGGCGTGGGTAATCGTATAACCATGATTAGCAATGTTGCAAGGTATCTTAGCATTCTTTTTAGGGACTAAGATCATTTGAAAGGCAACTTAGGTAGCGTCATCGAGGGACTATGATCTTTTACTTTGCTTGTTTTTGCTAAGATACCTCACATGCATAATATGGCCATTTTGTAAAGGCAACCAAGTGGATTTACCCTAGGGGTGCTTGTGTGCAAGTGTATTGTTTTCATGCTTGATTTTGTCTTGAATTGGGGTTTTCTAAGTATTGGTTTTGGTTTTTCCATACAAACCCTAATTACTAGCATGTTATGTATAAAGCGATAAATTGCGAAATTTAAAGTTACTACGCTATTACAATATTTGTGGGAGGGGGTGTACAAATTGTAAATGGGGATTGCAAGAATATAAACTTAATTAATCTATTACAACCAAATTGAATTTTTATAAATGTACAAGAATTTAAATGAATATAATGTACAAATTGAATAAATGTACAAAAATGTTAAATGTAAATTAAATGGATATTTGTTTGATTTTTTTAGGAAAAGTGGAATTGTTTTAACCTAATTAATTAAGGGGAAAAATAATTAATTAACATAATAAAAATTAAACCCTAAATTTACTAAGAAAAGATTTTTAAACAAAACCCTAAATCTATTAATTAAAAAAAGAAATTAGGTTTTATAAGAAAAGTATTTTTGGTATTTTTGTCTTGAAAATAATTATATTATTATAAAATATTTTTGGCCTTTTTTATATTAAAATAATATATTTTAATTTGTGTAAAAAATAATAATAACCTCGTTTTAAATTAAATTTACAAGACTAGTTAGTAAAAATAAATAAAGTATAGTTAAATAAAATATCTTTTTGTGAAAAAACTAAATAAACTAAGTTAAAATATATATATCTACTATTTTTGTATTTTTTTTAATGATTTTTTAGTATTAGGAAAAATATTTAAGAAAATGAAATAAAAATAAGAAAATAAAATAAACTGGGCCAGGGGCACAAATATGAAACTGGGGGTTAACTAGCAAAAACAAAAACAAAAACAAAACAAGCCCAAAGAGGCCCAGCACCCTGCAAAAAAAAGTCGAAAAATGAAAAACATGTAAAAAAACACAAAAGGGTATCACTGGGGCTCAAGCCCAGGTCCCAAAGGTTACGGACGCGCGCTTCTACCACTGGGGTGGCTATACATCTGTTAACATAAGCATAACAATAAATATATGATACAAAATGCGTCCTGATTACTTCATCTTCAACCTCCAGCCAGACCAACTGTAACTTGTTTATTTCTCATCAAAAATGAAAATTGTAAACATGAAACTTGTAGCAAATTTCCTCACGGTTTCAAAAATGTAAAGCATTAAAACTATAGATCAAAGATAAGCATGAATTTAAATGGCCCTAAACTGAACCCTAAAAATCTCAAAAAT
Organism: Vicia faba; assembly: GCA_948472305.1. Classification (NCBI taxonomy): domain Eukaryota; kingdom Viridiplantae; phylum Streptophyta; class Magnoliopsida; order Fabales; family Fabaceae; genus Vicia; species Vicia faba. The sequence goes on from CATIWC010000669.1 coordinate 252,116, forward strand.
TTCAATCTTAAAATTCTCTAAGCACAAGAAAAATTAATGGAAACTATGGACATGGTTAGCTTCAGGGAAATGATATCTACATGTTTTGTTCATAAATAAATCATTGATGATGCATGTATGAGAAGTTACAAAGTTAGAAAACTTACCTTGCAAGAGGGTATCGGGTATGACCTTTGAACAGCTTTCAAGGAGTTCCAATGGTTGGGTTAGCTTCCTCAAGTTCCCAGGAAGCTAATGGAGTGCTTAGCTTGAGCTGAAAGGGCCTAAGGAGTTCTGGAGAAGTCCAAGTGCAAATCTCTGTTTTTGAAAATGGAGGATGGTGTTCACGGTATTACAGTTCTGTAACAGGGTGTGGGATCAATTCTAAATGATGCTTAGAAGCTTTAGAAACCAAAAGGCTTGAAAACGCACGAGGGAGTTATGAGTTTCAAGTTTTTGGTCAGTTTATGTGAAAATGGAAGTATGGAATGTGATTTTGAGTTCTAGCTGTTTCCAGGGCATGAGCATTCGTGTGTTTGATGTTAATATTTTGTGTATGTATAAGCAAAAGGATTGGAGTGCATTGGCAAGTCAGAAGTACAAGTTCTTAGCTTTTGGCTAGGTTACTTGATTTTGAAGAAAAGAGGGAAACCAACTTTCAATGTAAGGTACAAGCATGGGCTGAGTGATTGTAAGTTTCTAAACCATTTCTCATGAGTTATAAGACTTGTGCGATCATAAGAGCATAAGTGCAAGGCTCAAGAACAAGTTTTGTGTAAAAAGCACTTTTCCAAAATGGCAATGTAACTTTTCTTCCAAAAATGGATATAAAGCATGTCCATGCATTGAATGCTTGAAGTGAGACCTCTAACAGCTGTGTAAACCATTAATTATGGAGTGCCTAACAAGTTTGAGGCCTGCAAAGTAGATTTTATGCAGCATAGTTTGAATTTTGAATTTGGTTCATCACAAAATGACTTGTAATTCAAGTGATAAAATCCTAACTTCATTTCTTCGATTCTCCCTACTCAACAATGATCTCAAGGAGTTCTTGGACATTTTAGAAAGCTTGAAATGTGATCTAAAATCCATATTTGAATTGATTTTGAAGATTATCCTTGGAACTATATGAAAAAGTGCCATGAAGTTGGGTCAAAATCCTGACCAAATTAGGGCAAAATTTTACCAAGTGTTTTGTTTCATGACCACATTTCTTAAAATTATAACTTGAGATCCAAGCACATTTGGGAGAAGTTGTGTGAGGAAATGTTGTAGATTTCATGGAGATCTAAAACTTTCATGTTGGAAGTTTCTCCTGAATCATCTTGCATCATGGTGAAAATGTTGCTCAAAGTTATGAAAAAATATGAAATTTCCAACACTTAGAAAAATTTCTAAGTTTAGAAATTTTGACTTTTCAAAATGAAATCTTGACTTTTTGATTTCTTGATGAATAAATTTCATATTTTGACATGTTTTGATGAATTATGATCTTTGGTATTTGAATTTGACCAAAAAGTCAAAGTTTGACTTTTTAGTATACAGTTGACTTTTGATAAGTTGAGTGAAAATTCATATGTCAATCCTTTGAACTTGAGAAATGTTTTGAGCCATGTCAATAGATCAAAGTGATGCAATTGGACTCTTGAGGTCATGTCTTAAACCAATTGATCATTTGCAAGGTCAAAAATCAGAAATTTCCCTTTCCCAGTCAAAACCCTAATTTTGACCATTTTGCCCTTTTGGAGATTTGATCAAATTTCTTGAGGAGTTGTTGTCCAAACTTGATCAAATGATACATGTGAGTTTAAAATGTTGACGAGGATAAAAAATTATGAAGTTTGACTGTAAATTGGCCATGGTTGACTTTTTCCCCAATACAGTTGATTTTTAGGTCAACTGCTCAATTGATTGAGCAAAAGTGTGATCCAAGGCTTGAAACTTGAAATGAGTGATATTGGGGGTCCATAATGATCCATGAAAGTCATATGGGGTATTGGAAGTTCAAAAATCCTTGTTCAAACTCAAACCCTAATTTTGGTCATTAGTGCTTAAGGAGGTGTCTTGAGCTGATCAACCCTAATGCAGTCTTCAGCCAAAGGAGATCTTATGAGCAAATTATTTGAAAAATGAGAGGGAAAATTTTGGGGTACAATAGCTGCCCCTTGATGTGCGATCGACCTAATGTGTCTAACGGTATCTTAACTGCAAGTGCACAGCCTATCGCGGTAGTAATAAAAAGATGTCGAACCCACAGGGACTTTGTAATCACTCTAGTGCTATAAAGGTCTGCTAGTTTAGCTAAGGTGGATGTTGTCACGTTTGATTTTTTTTTTGTTGAAGTTAAAATAGAGGAAAACTAAGTCGAACTAAGGAAATAATAATAATGATAAAGCGGTCGGTATGTAATATAGTGAACCTAAGCGGATTTAATCGAACCTAAGCATATAAAGATGTTTAACTTAGATGGTTCTGTAGAAATTATCAGTTTAAAAACCCTCAACTCACACTTTCGTGGTCTTATCTCGGATTATACCCCTAAAGCCTTATGCCTGCTCTCGCTAGCCCATAAGTGTTTAGAAAATACTCTTTGAAAACTTAATAAAGTCTAATTCATTTTAAAGCGCTCTCGCTGTATTTAAATCAAATGCCTAACATTAGCTATCCGGTTAAAACCTCACTCTCGTGGTCTTGATCCTAACCTATTCTACTTTTCTTACTCTCGTAACAAAAAGATAGATTTTAATTATAAAAAGTCACAGCCATAAATTAGTTAATTTGGATTTTAGCTTAGGAACAATTTAATCCATTTAGTTACTATTATCACATCCCGACTCTAGAAATTTAGCTAGTCATGGTACTTGAAACAGACAGACAGAAAATATAATCGAGAAACAGTAAAACATTCATGATAAATAAATAACAGTAATTTAACTTAAACAAATTTTATTAAAATTAAATTAAATACGATTAAAACCTGAATAACAATACTATTCCTCAAGCCCCCTCTTCCACAAGTCGGCAAGATTGGAACCTTCAGAATCGGAACTTGAAACGAAGTCTGAGGCTAAAAACAAATTATAACTAAGATAGCAATTTCCTAATGTTGGAAATGGTTATTAAATGGTAAAAGGGAAATAAAAACAAGAACAGTAGGAAAAAAATGAAAATTGGAAACGGTTCGTAAATTCGGCAGAGCTTCCGCAAAGAATTTGTGAAAATAAAACTTTCTGTAAATAAAACTCTGTCCTTTTCTTCATTGAAATCTCTCCTATTTATAGAGGAGAAATTGGCAGTTAAGAAATAATAGGAACATGGACTTGTACTTCTTTAGTGGAGAAAAACTAGGACTGGGCGTTGGTGAGGTTGAGAGATTGTAGGAGTGAATACTCCTTTCTTTACGTTGCCCGCGTCTCCACGTTCTCCATAACATTAGTTTAAGCGTGTGACGGTCGTAAGGCTAAGGTGACGGGTGTAAGACGCTTAAATAGCGCGTTACATTCGTCAATAATGTGTGACGAGCACTCTTCATGAACTAAGTGCGTTACGGTCGTAACACTCCTATGACGACCGTCACAACATCAAAATCTGCAGAACTTTGCAGATTTGTTCCTTTCCTTATGATTTTCATGTTAACTTTCTTGATATGATCTTTTTCACTAAATTGACTTGAAACATGTTGTACCTGTGAAAAGACATAAAAACTCGGAACAATCGGGAGTTAAATGGATTAATGCAGTATGAAAAATGGATTAAAAACATAGCAATTATACGATACGATTTCTCGTTATCAAATTCCCCCATACTTAAAGCTTTGCTTGTCCTCAAGCAAATAATCATTTAGAAAGATCGGACAAGTTTTATCAGACGCACATGCATAACATACCTTTGGTTTTCAAAACAATTACGGGAAATCAATTGTTAGTTCGACCGATACTTAAGTAAAACACTAGCGATATGCTAATGACACAAGCAATAAGCTAAGTCGTGGACTTCCATTTTAAACAAATTGTCCAATAATTCTGTTATAATTCTGCCCAGAGTCTCTTGTACCTATTTCACTTGGTTTGTTCTAGCGCAATCACATTAAGCCCTTTGTCTTAGCACGCACGTAGTGGAGTAACCGGTTAGTGACTTTGATCCTTTTTTGGCACGGGGTCTGGTACACGAATGTGGAAACCCTACACGTATTATCTAAATTGGAGGTTGTGGGGGATCGAGTCGTAGCACGCCCTACCAAGTTCAGAACCAGATACCTCTGAACCAACCAACAATGGACTCCTTCATTGTTTGCTCATCTCATATATGCGACCTTGTGTTTTGGTGCAAAGTTTCCTTTTTAGTAGCGAGTTAAGAAGGATATTTCATTGATTAGGCATCAAACACTTATATTCATCGGCTCCCCACGTGGTTTGTGTCTAGACGGTGCTGACTGCTAGTATAAACTACTAGGGGTTACTTTAGAACTAAAACTCAAGATATAGGTATAACGATTATTGAAACGGATCGCGTAAGTAGGAAGTCTAAGGTGTCATAATCGTATCGATCTTGTTGAATCATTCTCGGCTTCCTAACTAGGATTTCATTAAGGTAGGTATGTCGGGCTATGCGAAGATAAAGCAAAAAAATTTCGGTATGGCTAAATAAAGCGGGGTAGAATTTAAACTGAGAAATATCATAAAAAATTACTTGTTTAATGGAAAATGCGGAAAGGAAAAGGTACCTCTCCCACACTATATCAGACATTGTCCTCAATGTTATGGTATAATAGCGGGGAAATACAAATACAAATACAAAAAGAAACAGCAAAAGCAAACTAATTAAGAATAAAACTACTGATGTCCACGTCCTCTGCTCCTAGTGCGTGATCGCCTGGTAGGCGTGGCTTCGGTATCAGTGTCATGGTAGCCAAGAGTGTTGACGTCCAACCTTAAAGCGTTAAGTTCAGACAGGGCCTCGTCCAACCTCTCGTTCATGCTCCACTGGCCACTCAAAATTTGAGCGTTCTGTGCACATAAATAGTCATACTGCTCCTGTTGTCTTCTTTCAAGTGCTACACCCATTTGATTTTGCTGACAGATGGCTCGGAGAATGTCTTCAAGAGTTATAGGAGGTGGTGCGGATGAAGTACCTGGAATGTCGTGAACGCGGGCATCTTGGTCCAACTCTTCCTGTATCTCGTCTGCAGGGGCATCAGGCTGGTCTTTATGAATAGGAATATGGCCCTCGGGAGCTGCAGGATCGAATAGCCAATTGGCTCTGTTTTGAGGGTCAATTCGGTCCCTGCAAGGCAAAGTAATATTATTATAAACGATGTTTCGGATCATAGGATGGAATTTGCCATCTTCCCGCTCATAGATGAGGTGGGCAGCTTTGTAGTGGTCCAGAGTAAGCAATGACGGTGCCATAGAAGGCATATCAGTGAGAGTGGCACCATGATTCAAGGCTAAAGCAAGAGAAGTGACAATCTCTCCGAAATAGAATGGTTTGCCGCCTCTAGCGCAGATGGAGTGAATATGGGCCAATATAAATGGAGCGGCGTTGATCTTCTGGCCGGTGAATGCACAGTGCATGAAGAAAAGCTCCTTAGAGTTGAGCTTGTGGTTGCTATCTCGGGCGAAGATGGTGGTGCAAAGGATGCGGTGAAAATATCGGACAGTCGGATTATGGATATGGGTGGCGTTGAGGTGGTCGTAAGAGCTGGCACGAATGTTTGTCATGTTGTGCCATAAGTTAAATGCTTCCTCGCTGAAATTATCTGGCACACGAAGGTGGACACCTTCGTCGGAACTGAAACCGAGCAGTCGTGCAATATCAGTTTGTGATAGCTGATATCCAGTGCCAAACATACGGAATTTGGTCACGCCAGAGAGTTGGTTGGTGGCTCCAGTAGGGGTAATGTAGGAAAATGAACTCAGAAACTCCAAGGTGAGAGTTTCGTAGATGGGTTGCGGTTGGCGGCACAGATTCCACAAGTTTACATTCTGCAAAAGTTGTCGGACGCTCTCAAGCAGTCCCAAATCTCTCAGACAGTCAAGGTCAACATATCGAGTTGGTTGAAGACCGCGGCGTTGGAATTTTTGGAATTTTAATCTCTGGGTTTCACCTTGGTCTCCTGCTCTGAAGGTGATGTTGGGGATTTGCTGGTTGTTGGCCATACTGCATGCAAGAGGTTGAATCGTGAAAGGGGTTGGAATGTGAATGGAGAAGTGAAGTGGAGTAATTGAATTTAAATGTTGGAGTGGGTGATTTAAGAAAAAATTGAATGTGTGGCAGAACAGTTTGGGAAAATAGGAAGGTAGAAGTGGGAAGGAGAACTGCTTCTGGAATAGCAGAAGACGTTTTCAAACGCGCGTGACGACCGTCACAGGAGGCTGACGGACGTAACACGATGAAACGCGTGTTACGCTCGTCACAGGTTTGTTACGACCGTTACAACTACAAATAATTGCACTTATGAAATAAATGAAGCAGTTTAATTCCAACACACCTTATAACAAAATAATTCAGCACAATAAACATGCAGATTAACTCCAATACACATCTTATAACAAAATTTTGCAGAATGATAATAAATATGCAGTGAATTGAATTTTTGCTGTAGCACGCACTAAATTTAATGAAATAAAAACAAACTGAAATTTGCATTGAAATAAATATTTGTTCTTTAACAGAAATTAAAAAGTTGCAGAAAGTAAACTTGTTTAAAATGAAATCTTAAATTTTGCAGAAAGGGAAACTACCTAAAAACATAAAACAGAAAGAAAAGTAAAAACAAATGCTGATCACTGCTACTTCATCCAAGTCGCGTTTTTAAATCTTCGAAGGCTGAATTTATGTGATAAAATTGCTCCACAGTTATGTCAGTCAAGCATATTATGTCCAGACGCATGCTCTTCAACTCGTCCTTGATTTCATTAATGTCAGTTTGATAAACATCCAGTGTGGTAAAGATTTTGTTCAAATTCTCAGTGTATTCTCCTTTGGTTATTTCAGGGGCATCAATATCCTCGGCAATGTTGTTACTGTCATAGTAACCAAAAGGGGTCTCAGGATTACTCTCATCAGACATCTTAGCATCAGTAACTTGGTAAGATTGTGGTGTCTCGGGTGTTGAAGGATGGTCAGAAGGGTTTAGCTCATAAATCCAGTTGTCGCGATTGTGGGCACTCACTTTAGCATGGTTTGGAAGTGTAAATAAAGTGACAACTCCATCCCTTATCAGGTATTCAAAAGGTGCATGACCTAGATTTCCTATTATTCTTAGGTCGAAACAGAAATCAATATTCATAGGGCGGATCGAACCAAATTGTGTACACTTATGCAGTTGGTATCTAAGTCCGAGGGCATTGGCAATCATGGTGACTAGGCCTCCTACGATGATCGGTTCATTAGGGTCCTGAACAATACGAGAAAAGGTTTGCATCATGAATGGCACAACATTAACAGGTCGGCCTTGGGTCATACATTGCAGTAAAAACATCTCATCCTTAGACACTACAGTATGGTTCTGTTCTTTTCTGAATATAGTATGGGCTATAATCTTATGAAAATAGCGGATAGCGGGGTTGTGTATTTCATTGTTGTCCATGCTATCCGGCTCAGGGTGGTAGTTTTCGGTTAAGGTTCCCCAAAAGTAATCTAGCTCGAAATCCATTAATTTCTCCTGGGTGGTAGTAAAAGCAAAAGGTCCGCTAGGGAATCCTAGTAGGTCAGCTAATTCCTTATGGTTATAAACAAATTCAATACCGAATAGTCTGAAAGCTATAAATCCTTTTCTGGTTCCGAAATCGCGCTCAGGTATATGAACTAGGGAGCTCAAAAATTCAAGGGTAAGCTCGCGGTATGTGACAAACCTGGACTTAATGTGGGCTTTTTCCCATCCTAGTTGGTTAAACAGATAAAGGACATTATCCTTAATACCTAAGGTGTCCATGGTTGGTTCATCATAATACAGAGTCATACCGATGTTCCTTTGTGACAATTTCTTAAATCTCCTCATTTAGTTCCTTCCTCTAAAAGTGGTTTCCATAGTAAACGCTAAATGGGGAAACAAATCAGGGGAGAAGGTAGGATAGAAAAGACTTTTTCAGAAAACCTGTAGAGAATAAAGTTGTTTTGAAATCAGCAGCAGTTTTATAAAGATTTTTAGGAAAAATGGAAAAGAAAATAATGAAAATAAGGCTTTAAAAGAAATAAATGCAGAAATGGAAAAGAAAATCAAAAGTAATAAATAGAAACAAATGGAAACAATAATAATAATAAAAAAAACAAATAGGTGGGTTGCCTCCCACTAAGCGTTGTTTTTAACGTCATAAGCCTGACATAATATTTAGCAGTAGATCATTCAAGGGAAATAGTGGGTAATTCTAAAAGTTTTAGACTATTCGCATAGTCTATATTCTCAATGTGATGATATTGTTTTAATCTCTGCCCGTTCACTGTGAACGGATCATTATTCCTATCCTTAATTTCTATTGCTCCGCTAGGGAATATTTTTGTAACTTCAAAAGGACCAAACCATATGGATTTCAGTTTTCCAGGAAAGAGCCTAAGTCTAGAGTTGAATAGTAGCACAATGTCTCCCACACTGAATTCTTTCCGGGATAAGCACTTATCGTGCCATCTTTTGGTTCTTTCCTTGTATATCTTAGCGTTCTCATAAGTGTCTAATCTCAATTCTTCTAGTTCATTTAAGTCGAGACTTCGCTTCTCTCCAGCAGCAGTGTAATTTATATTGAGCGTTTTGATTGCCCAATACGCCTTGTGCTCTAATTCTACCGGGAGATGACAGGACTTTCCGTACACAAGCTTGAAGGGTGTAGTTCCTATAGGAGTCTTGTAGGCTGTCCTATAAGCCCATAAAGCCTCGTTAAGCTTAGATGACCAATCTTTCCTAGATATGGTGACAGTTTTCTCTAGGATTTGTTTAATTTCTCTGTTCGAGACTTCGACCTGTCCACTGGTTTGTGGATGATATGGTGTTGCTATGCGGTGTTTGACTCCATACTTAGATAATAATTTGTCGAATATCTTTGAAATGAAATGAGAGCCACCATCACTAATGACAGGTCTAGGCACACCAAATCTTGGAAAGATTGTGTTTTTAAAGAGCTTAATTACTACTCGTGTGTCATTTGTAGGAGAGGTTATAGCCTTAATCCATTTTGAAACATAATCGATAGCTACGAGTATATACTTGTTTTCGAAAGAAGATGGGAAAGGTCCCATAAAATCAATCCCCCAAACATCAAAGATTTCTACTTCTAGTATTCCTCTTTGAGGCATTTCATCGCGTCTTGAAATATTACCGGTGCGTTGACACCGATCACAGTTTTTAACAGCGATGTGGACATCCTTCCATAGATTAGGCCAGAATAGGCCGGCTTGTTGGATCTTTGCACAAGTTTTAGAAGTGCTTACATGTCCGCCATAGGGAGATGAATGACAGTGAGAAATAACATCTTCTATTTCTTCTTCAGGTATGCATCGGCGGAAAATTACGTCTGGTCCTATTTTAAATAATAAAGGTTCATCCCAATAATAATACTTGAGATCATGGAAGAATTTCTTTTTCTGTTGATAAGTTAAGTCCGCTGGGAGCGCGCCTGCAGCTAAGTAGTTGACTATGTCGGCATACCATGGCAATCCCATGGTTGTATGGATCGCTTCCACGGCTTCCTTGGATTTTGGTATGTTTAGATCCAGTTGAGCTAGATCGCTTCTTATTTGTGCTATCAGCTGTTCATACAGAAAATCATCGTTAATCAGTACTTGTTCGGGTTTTATACCTTCTAATCTTGACAAGTGGTATGCTACAATGTTTTCCATTCCTTTCTTATCCTTAATCTCTAGATCAAACTCTTGCAAAAGTAGGATCCATCTGAGGAGTCTTGGTTTTGCATCCTTCTTGGTTAGTAGATATCTGATAGCAGCGTGGTCTGTGTAAATGATTATCTTCGCTCCTACTAGGTAAGAACGGAATTTGTCAAGCGTAAAGACAACTGCTAACAGCTCTTTCTCAGTTGTGGCGTAGTTCATTTGAGCTGAGTCTAGCATTCTACTGGCATAGTAGATTGCGTGAAGTTTCTTGTCCTTCCTTTGTCCAAGAACTGCGCCTATGGCGTAGTCACTTGCATCGCACATGATTTCAAAAGGCAATCTCCAATCGGGTGGTTGCATGATTGGTGCGGTGATGAGGGCTGATTTTAGAGTTTCAAACGCTTTAAGACAATATTCATCGAATATGAACTCAGCGTCTTTCATTAATAGACCGGTAAGTGGTTTAGTGATCTTCGAGAAATCTTTGATAAATCTTCGGTAGAAACCGGCGTGTCCTAAAAAACTTCGTATTTCTCGAACGGTCTTAGGTGGTTAAAGTTCTTTTATGACTTCTATCTTAGCTCTGTCAACTTCAATTCCCTTATTAGATATAACATGTCCTAGTATGATTCCTTCTCTGACCATGAAATGGCATTTTTCCCAGTTAAGCACGAGGTTTACTTTCACACATCTTTCTAAAATCTTTTCTAGGTTTGATAGGCATCCTTCAAAACTTTTCCCGCATACAGAGAAGCGGTCCATGAACACTTCCATGATGTTATCGATGAAATTTGCAAAGATTAACATCATACATCATTGAAAGGTTGTTGGAGCATTGCACAATCCGAAGGGCATTCGTCTGTAAGCGAACGTTCCATAGGGACATGTGAATGTAGTCTTCTCTTGATCATCAGGGTGAATAGGAATTTGGAAAAATCCGGAATAACCATCTAGATAGCAGAAGTAGGAATGTTTGGCTAATCGCTCTAACATTTGATCTATGAAGGGTAGAGGAAAATGGTCTTTTCGAGTAGCTTTGTTTAGTTTTCTATAACCAATGCACACTCTATGCCCATTTACCACTCTTTGCATTATCGGTTCGCCTTTTGCGTTCTTCACAACAGTGATACCTCCTTTCTTCGGTACGACGTGTACTGGGCTAACCCATTTACTATCGGAGATTGGATATATGATCCCTGCTTCCAATAGCTTCTTAATTTCATCTCTGAATACTGTGCTAAGGATTGGGTTAATCCTTCTTTGGGATTCTCTAGAGGTTTTGCAATCTTCTTCTAGCATAATACGATGCATACAAATTGAAGGACATATTCCTTTCAAATCGGATATGTTATAACCTAATGCAGTCGGGTACTTTCTTAGGACGTCTAAAAGTTTCTTAGTTTCGAGCGTTCCTAAACTAGAATTGACTATTACTGGTCGCGTACATTTGGTATCTAGGAATTCGTATCTTAGATTCCTGGGTAAGGTTTTTAATTCTAAACTCGGTTTCTTTGGACATGGCATATGATCAGGTGTAAGTGCTAGACTTTCTCTTAGATTATCATCTTGATATGGTTCACGCCAATTATCGTCTTCGAATATCAGAGGGGTTTGGATTTTCATTATTTCAGAGTACGTCGTCTGTTCTGCTTCCATCTCTCTTACGCACTCGTCTATAACTTCGATTAGATAACATGTGTCATTCATGGTTGGTGCTTGTAAGAATTTAGTGAGGATGAATTCCACTTTTTCCTCTCCAACTTCGAATGTCAGTCTGCCCTTCTTTACGTCAATTATAGCTCCAACTGTGGCTAGGAAGGGTCTTCCTAATATGATAGGAGTAACTGAGTCCTCAGTGATGTCCATGATTATGAAATCGGTCGGGATATAGAATTGACCTATTCTAACTGGAACATTTTCCAGTATACCTACAGGGTATTTAACTGATCGGTCAGCTAATTGAACGGACATTTTTTTGGGTCTAAGTTCTCCCATCTCCAGCTTTTTGCAAATAGATAGGGGCATGACACTGATACTTGCTCCCAAGTCACATAGAGCTTTGTCTATGACAAACTTTCCAATGTTACAAGGTATAGAGAAACTACTTGGATCTTTTAACTTAGGGGGCATATCATTTTGAATAATAGCGCTACACTCAGCAGTAAGTGTAACTGTTCCATTGTCTTCTATCTTTTTCTTGTTAGATAGGATTTCCTTGAGAAATTTAGCATACGAGGGCATCTGAGTGATAGCTTCTATAAACGGTATTGTGATATTCAGTTGTTTCAAAAGTTCAACGAATTTCTTGAATTGGCCCATCGTTTTGGAATTGGTAAGTCTCTGAGGGTACGGAATCGGCGGTTTATAGGGTGGTGGAGGCACATAAGGCTTCTCTTTCTCCACTGCCTCTTGGTTTTCGTTTTCCTTTGGTTCATTCTCATTTTCAGTTGGCTTGTTCTGCTTTTCCACTTCTCAGTATTACAGTGTTAGCTTGTCCTTTTGGGTTAGGTAGTGGTTGACCAAGGAAAAATCCAGTTGGGGCAGCAGTAGATGCTTGTTGTTGGGCTACCTGTGAAATTTGAGTTTCAAGCATCTTATTATGGGTAGCCAAAGCGTCAACTTTACTAGATAATTGTTTAATCTGCTCATTAGTATGTAAATTCTGATTTAGAACATCTTTATTAGTCTGAGATTGAGAAGTAATGAAGTGTTCTATCATGATTTCAAGATTAGATTTCCTAGGGGCATTGGAAGTATTAGGTCCATTATTGGGGTGATTTGAGATATCTTTTGGATAGCCAGGTGGCGTGGCAGGAGCTTGTCCAGGTGCGTACAACGCATTGTTACTTTTATAAGAAAAATTCGGATGATTATTCCAACCAGGGTTATAGGTATTGCTATAAGGGTTTCCCTGTATGTAATTCGCTTGTTCAGTTGGAACTCCTGTTAGAAGTGGGCATTCTGGAGCAGGATGTGATTGAAGACCACATAGATCGCAAGCTTGAGCTACTGCAGCCATGGTAGCTGCAGGAGCGGTGGTAAGATTTTCTAGCTTTTGGGTAAGGGCTTACACTTTAGCGTTGACTTGATCCAGACTATTCACTTCAATCATGCCACCTTTTGTTTGAGTTTTTTCCATATTAGCTCTTTCACTTCCCCATTGATAATGGTTCTGAGCCATGCTTTCGATAAGTTGATTTGCTTCGGCATACGGTTTATCCATCAATGCGCCACCAGCAGCAACGTCTATAGTCATTCTTGTGTTGTACAAGAGACCATTATAGAACGTATGAATGATCAGCCATTCTTCTAAACCATGATGAGAACAGAGTCTAATCATGTCCTTATAGCGTTCCCATGCTTCAAAAAGTTATTCGTTATCTTTTTGTCTAAAACCATTGATGTTGGCTCTGAGCATAGCAGTTTTGCTTGGTGGGAAATATCTAGCCAAAAAGACCTTCTTCAACTCATCCCATGTGGTGATTGAGTTTGAAGGAAGAGATTGGAGCCATGCTCGAGCTCTGTCTCTTAAAGAAAAAGGAAATAGGCGCAATCTTATCGCCTCGGGGTTTACACCATTCGCTTTTACAGTGTTTGTGTACTGTACAAACACTGACAGATGCAGGTTTGGGTCGTCAGTAGGAGATATAGAAAATTGGTTCTGCTGAACGGCGGATAGAAGCGAAGGTTTCAGCTCGAAATCGTTTCGAGCGATAGCAGGAGCGGCAATGCTGTTGTGAGGTTCCGCTTGAGAAGGAACTGCGTAATTCTTAAGAGGGCGAGGTGGATTTGGTACGTCAGCCATCTTCGATTCTTCGATTAACTCAGAGATTGAGATATCAGGAAGCTTAGTCGGAGGAAGATTGTTAAGATCACGGTATTCTTAAATTCGGAGTCTTACTCTGAGATAGCGCTCAATATCGTTGATCTGTAGATGTAAAGGCTCGCTTCGGGAGCGAGTATTTGGCATACAACAGAGGGAAAAAATAGTTGCCTTAGTCTATACAGTGCTACTTTATGAGTGCACTAGTGACTAAATAAAAGTCCCCGACAACGGTGCCAAAAACATGATGTGCGATCGACCTAATGTGTCTAACGGTATCTTAACTGCAAGTGCACAGCCTATCGCGGTAGTAATAAAAAGATGTCGAACCCACAGGGACTTTGTAATCACTCTAGTGATATAAAGGTCTGCTAGTTTAGCTAAGGCGGATGTTGTCACGTTTGGTTTTTTTTTAGAAGTTAAAATAGAGGAAAACTAAATCAAACTAAGGAAATAATAATAATGATAAAGCGGTCGGTATGTAATATAGTGAACCTAAGTGGATTTAATCGAACCTAAGCATATAAAGATGTTTAACTTAGATGGTTCTGTAGAAATTATCAGTTTAAAAACCCTCAACTCACACTTTCGTGGTCTTATCTCGGATTATACCCCTAAAGCCCTATGCCTCCTCTCGCTAGCCCATAAGTGTTTAGAAAATACTCTTTGAAAACTTAATAAAGTCTAATTCATTTTAAAGCGCTTTCGCTGTATTTAAATCAAATGCCTAACTTTAGCTATCCGGTTAAAACCTCACACTCTCGTGGTCTTGATCCTAACCTATTCTACTTTTCTTACTCTCGTAACAAAAAGATTGATTTTAATTATAAAAAGTCACAGCCATAAATTAAGTTAATTTGGATTTTAGCTTAGGAACAATTTAATCTATTTAGTTACTATTATCACATCCCGACTCTAGAAATTTAGCTAGTCATGGTACTTGAAACAGACAGACAGGAAATATAATCGAGAAACAGTAAAACATTCATGATAAATAAATAACAGTAATTTAACGTAAACAAATTGTATTAAAATTAAATTAAATGCGATTAAAACCTAAATAACAATACTATTCCTCAAGCTCCCTCTTCCACAAGTCAGCAAGATTGGAACCTTCGGAATCGGAACTTGAAACGAAGTTTGAGGCTAAAAACAAATTCTAACTAAGATAGCAATTTCCTAATGTTGGAAATGGCTATTAAATGGTAAAATGGAAATAAAAACAAGAACAGTAGGAAAAAATGAAAACTGGAAACGGTTCGTAAATTCGGCAGAGCTTCCGCAAAGAATTTGTGAAAATAAAACTTTCTGTAAATAAAACTATGTCCTTTTCTTCATTGAAATCTCTCATATTTATAGAGGAGAAATTGGAAGTTAAGAAATAATAGGAACGTGGACTTGTACTTCTTTAGTGGAGAAAAACTAGGACTGGGTGTTGGTGAGGTTGAGAGATTGTAGGAGTGAATACTCCTTTCTTTACGTTGCCCACGTCTCCACGTTCTCCATAACGTTAGTTTAAGCGTGTTACGGTCGTAAGGCTAAGGTGACGGGCGTAAGACGCTTAAATAGCGCGTTACGTTCGTCAATGATGTGTGACGAGCACTCTTCATGAACTAAGCGTGTTATGGTCGTAACACTCCTATGACGATCGTCACAACATCAAAATCTGCAGAACTTTGCAGATTTGTTCCTTTTCTTCTGACTTTCATGTTAACTTTCTTGATATGATCTTTTTCACTAAATTGACTTGAAACATGTTGTACCTGTGAAAATACATAAAAACTCTAAACAATCGGGAGTTAAATGGATTAATGCAGTATGAAAAATAGATTAAAAGTGTAGCAATTATACGATACGATTTCTCGTTATCACCCCTGTTCAATCTTCTTAAGCTTGAAGAGTTAGATTGGCGAGTTTTGCCATTCGTGACTCGAAGGTGGAAGATGATTGGACACTAGAGTGCCCAGAAATTTGCACTCGGTGATGTGATGGTAGAGGGAATAGGCTTAAAGATGCCATTTGGAGAGATGATAGAAAGTTGTTGGATATGGGCTTGTAGATGCCATCCAAAAGTGATTGTTGAATCCGAAAGAGAATCTGAATGAGTATCAGAATAGCGTCCGTGTTTGGAGCGTATCTGAACTGTATTTGAAAGTTGAATCTGAATGAGTATCAGAATAACATCCGTGTATGGAGCGTATATGAACTGTATCTGAAAGCTGAATCTAAATGTGTATCAGAATGGCATCCGTGTCTGGAGCGTATCTGAACTGTATTTGAAAGTTGAATATGAATGAGTATCAGAATGGCATCCATGTCTGGAGCATATCTGAACTGTATTTGAAAGCTGAATCTGAATGAGTATCAGAATGGAATCCGTGTCTGGAGGGATCTGAACTATATTTGGGAGTTGAATGAGTTTCAGGATGGCACCCGTGTCTGGAGCGTATCTGAACTGTATCTGAAGGTTGAATCTGAATGAGTGTCATAACGGCATCCGTATCTGGAGCGTATCTAAATTGTATCTAAAGGTTGAATCTGAATGAGTATCAAAATGGCATCCGTGTCTGGAGCGTATCTGAACTGTATCTGAAAGTTAAATCAGAATGGCATCCGTGTCTGGAGCATATCTGAACTGTATATGAAATTTGAAACTCAATGAGTAATAGAATGAAATCCGTGTCTGGAGCGTATCTGAACTGTATCTGAAATCCTTTGAACATTGTCAATGGTAGCTATTGAATAATCTTATCCTGAAAAGGGTAAAAAACATTAGCTGTATGCAATGCCATGATGCATGAAATGCATGGTACAATGAGATTGTGATATATGCATTTGTGTTATCGAGGTTTATGATATATGGATGCGATGTATGCGTATGTGAGCAAATCTACTTCACTGTTGTTGGATAGGGGAAATAAAATCCATGACTCGCTGAGGATATGGAGTGTGAGTCTTCATGTTGTGAAGTTGAAGTGTTGATGAATTTCCGCTTAGAGAAATAAACTCTATTGTAAGAGAAACGTCGTGTGCTACTTGTAAAATCCTGTTGGGGAATCCTGAGAAATTGGATGACTTCTACTGGGGATTGATAGCTGGAAGCTTCATTCCGCTGGGGATTAATATGCATACTGTGGGGATTTATGGAAATATCTTAGAGATATTTCCCTATCTCTTAAAGCCATTAGTGATTGTCTTTCTATTTTGTTTATTTGTAAACAGTAATTATATTCAAATGCATATGTTCAACAACAAATCATTGGATGTTTTTGTAAACAAAACACAAGAGTAAATAAAAACAGATAGTTTTGCACTTTCAAAGGGATATCTTTGTATTAACTTTGAGTAAGTATTTTTGTACAATGAGACAAACATTCTAATAAGAGAAATCCGTCGTAAAAAATGAAAATTTTGATGCAAAGAAAGATAGCTATGTGCAATAATTCCATGGGGTTCCCATTCTGCTATAGCCTTCGTGTCTCTGAGCATGTTATCTGTTTATTTCCTTGTCCTAAGTTGATTGAATTGATCAGAACCGCTGAGTTTGTTAGTTGAAGTCAAAGGTTGTCCGTAAGGTGATCAAACAGGACATAGTCATACACTTTAATTCCCTAACTTTTTCCTGGACCGCCCTTTCGGGTTTTCAGTCCACCGGGATACCCTTTTTTGCCCAAGCCGCCCTTTCGGTTTTCAACTTGCCGGGTGTACAGATTTTTTTGTTTTATCCCTAATTTTTTCCCGAACCTATTTGGTTCTCCGGGATGCCCTTGTTTTGCCTAGGTGTGTCAACCTAGCGGGTATCTTATGTGTAGTATCTTTTGACTATGTCTGTATTCGCAGGGTACGATAGGTCGTCGCCATCCATGATGGTCAAGATCATTGCTCCACCAGAGAATATACTTTTGATTACAAATGTTCCTTCGTATGTTGGAGTCCATTTTCCCCTGGGATCACCTTGCGGAAGTATGATACGCTTGATCACCAGATCCCCGACTTGATATACTTGGCGTATGACCTTTTTGTTGAAAGCCTTGATCATCCTTTTTTGATACATCTGACCATGACAGACAGCAGTAAGCCTTTTCTCATCAATCAAGTTTAGTTGATCAAGTCGAGTCTGGATCCAATCGTCTTCATTCAGCCCTGCATCCTTCATAATTCTCAGAGAGGGGATCTGGACCTCAATAGGCAAGACAACCTCCATGTCGTATACCAGAGAGTAGGGTGTTGCCCTGGTTTATGTGCGCGCTGTGGTACGATACCCGTGGAGAGCGAATGGTAGCATCTCATGCTAGTCTTTGTATGTGACTGTCATTTTCTGTATGATCTTTTTGATGTTCTTATTCGCGGCTTCGACAACACCATTCATCTTTGGCCGGTAGGGGGAAGAATTGTGATGCTAGATCTTGAATTGCTCGCACAGAGCGGTGATCATAGTATTGTTTATATTCGTACCATTGTATGTAATGATTCTCTTCGGGATACCGTAACGATAGATGAGATTCTGCTTGATGAACCGGGCGACAACGTTCTTGGTGACGGAAGCGAAGGAGGATGCCTCAACCCACTTTGTAAAATAGTCAATGGCCACTAAGATGAAGCGATTTCCATTGGAGGTTGTTAGTTTGATTTCCCCAATCATATCGATTCCCCACATAGCAAAGGGCCAAGGATTCGTCAAGACATTCAGAGGAACCGAAGGTACGTGCACCTTGTCAGTATAAATATGAAACTTGTGGCAAGTTCGAGAGTGTTGATAGCAGTCTGCTTCCATGGTAGACCAGTAATAGCCTTCCCGTAGGATTTTCTTTACCATTGTATGCCCACTGGAATGGGTGCCAAAAGTGCCTTCATGTAACTCAGCCATGATCTTTTCCGCTTCAACCTTGTCTATGCACCGAAGTAACACAGAGTCAGGATTGTGTTTGTAGAGAATGTCATTACTAAGGAATAATTTAGAAGAGAATCTCCTTAAGAACTTCTTATCATTGACTGAAGCTCCTTCTGGATATTCTTGAGCCTCGAGATACCTCTTGACTTCGTGAAACCAAGGCTGGTCCACTA
This sequence comes from Vicia faba, assembly GCA_948472305.1. NCBI lineage: Eukaryota > Viridiplantae > Streptophyta > Magnoliopsida > Fabales > Fabaceae > Vicia > Vicia faba. The sequence continues at coordinate 270,804 of CATIWC010000669.1, forward strand.
TTTCTTCAGTATTAATCTCGTGACAGTGAGCTGGTTCATCCATTCGTTCGATGGTGATCTGGGGAGCCTCGTTATCCCATTTAAGTTTAAACATAGATGACATTGTGGCTAGTGCATCTTCTAGCTGATTTTCTTCTCGTGGGAAATGCTCGAAGGTAATCTTCTCAAAATGTGGGAGCAATGTAAACACATGTTCTTTGTAGGGGATAAGGTTAGGGTGTTTGGTATCCCACTCTCCTTTGATCTGGCTGATGACCAAAGTTGAATCTTCGAATACATTTAAGGATTTGATCCCCAAATCTATAGCAGCTTTGAGACCAAAAATGCATGCTTCATATTCTGCCATGTTATTTGTACAATTGAAGCAGAGTCTTGCCGTAAAAGGAGTATGACATCCTTCAGGAGATATGAGTACAACACCAATACCATTGTCGAGTGCGTTGGACGCCCCATCAAAAACCAGGGTCCATCGGGATCCTTGTTCAAGTTCGTTATATGGCCTAAATTATTCACAGTTGTTTATCATCAAGATGTCTTCATCTGGGAATTCGAACTTCATGGACTGGTAGTTCTCCACAGCTTGATGAGCAAGGTGATCAGCTAGTACACTGCCCTTTATTGCTTTCTGGGTAGTATACTGTATGTCATATTCTGTCAGGATCATCTGCCATCTCGCTATTCTCCCAGAAAGGGCAGGCTTCTCGAAGATGTATTTTATTGGATCCATTTTAGATATCAATAAGGTAGTATGGGTCAGCATATACTGTCTTAGCCGGTGAGCAGCTCATGCCAGAGCGCAACAAGTTTTCTCGAGCAGTGAATATCTTGTTTCACAATCTGTAAACTTTTTGCTCAGGTAATAAATAACGTGCTCTTTTTGGCCAGACTCGTCATGCTGCCCCAACACACACCCCATTGAATTTTCCAAAACGGTTAGATACATGATCAATGGTCTTCCCTCGACTGGTGGCATCAAAACATAAGGCTCTTGCAGGTACTCTTTGATCTTGTCGAAAGCAGTTTGGCACTCATCATTCCATTTGACTACTTGATCTTTCTTCAGCAATTTGAAGATTGGTTCACACGTAGCTGTTAGGTGAGAAATGAATCTGGCAATGTAGTTTAAGTGTCCCAAAAATCCTCTGACTTCCTTCTCAGTACGAGGATGAGGCATTTCTTGTATTGCTTTCACCTTGTCAGGATCTACTTCAATACCCTTATTGCTGACGACAAAGCCTAGGAGTTTACCAGACCTCACTCCAAACGTGCATTTATTTGGGTTGAACCTCATCTTGTATTTCTTTAGCCTCTCAAACAGTTTCTGTAAATTATCAATATTCTCTTCCTCTGTTTGTGATCTAGCTATCATGTCGTCCATATAGACTTCTCTTTCGTGATGTATCATGTCGTGAAATAGAGCTACCATGGCACGCTGATAGGTTGCCCCAGCATTCTTCAGTCCGAATGGCATAACTCTGTAGCAGAATGTGCCCCACTGTGTGACAAAGGTTGTTTTCTCCATGTCCTCAGGCGCCATTTTGATTTGGTTGTAGCCTAAGAAACCGTCCATGAAGGAAAACACTTTGTGTTGTGCCGTATTGTCAACTAGAACATCGATGTGGGGAAGTGGGAAATCATCCTTAGGGATTTCCCTATTCAGATCTTTGTAGTCCACTCACATTCGCTCTTTGCCGTCTTTTTTGGGCACGGGAACGACATTGGCAACCCACTGCGGATAGGAGGTGACGGCCAAGAATCCAGCATTAAATTGTTTCATGACTTCTGCCTTAATATTCTCCGACATGTCTGGTCGCATGTGACAGACCTTTTGTTTCACTGGTGGACAATCTTCTTTTGTTGGTAGACGATGCACCACAATATCAGCATCAAGTCATGGCATGTCTTCATACGACCAGGCAAAGACCTCGACATACTCTTGTAGCAATTGAATCATACGTTCTTTGATACTGGGTTCCAAATTGGCACCCACCTTGACTTCTCTTTTGTCTTTTTCGGTACCTAGGTTGATTGTGTCCACTGGTTCCTCGTGAGGCTGAATGGTCCTCTCTTCTTATTGTAGTAATCTATAAAGTTCCCTTGGTACTTCATAATCTTCCTCACCTTTGTCTTCGGTTTGGTAGATTATATTTTCAGAGTCACAGAAAGCCATAGCAGAACCGTTACCCATGGGATGCTGAATGGATGTAGACCTGCATTGTGAGTGTGATTGTGTGTAAGCGTATAGCTATCTTTGAAAGAAATGAAAATCTAAAAAGAAAAAACAATGAGCATAAAGTTTGTATGCAAAAACGTCCATGATTCATTAATGTCATATGGAAATGAGATAATAACCCTTACAAATGGACCATTGTGCCTTGGGTAAGACACAAGGTTTTAAGAGTCTGAATTGTTTTAATATTACAAATCCGACAAAATGTAAAGACAAATTACTGTGGGATAAAAGTGATCGGGATGAAATCTCTAGCCTCCCAGTTGCTGAGCCCTCCACTGACAGTTGGGAAAATCCAATCCTCTAGGTTGTAGCTGTCTTCATCATCCTTTACTGCATTGACTTCGCGGTTGCTGATCTTCAAGGGTGGTCCTCGGGCACGAGCGCGGCGCACAGCTTTTTGGGAACCTGAAGTGAAACCCAGGCCAAATTTTTTAGATTTGTATGGGATATCTGGGAGCTATCCCCAAATAGTGTACCCACCTTCTTCTATCACTGCCTTGGTATCCTTCAAAGATGACATCTTGAGTGGAGGCCTTGTGATATTGGGAACTTGAGACACAGCCTTGGTTACTGCCACATCTTGCGGGACTTCTTCAAAGTGCTGGAATGGAGTTTCAATAAATTCACCATCTAATTCCACATATCTGAAGGAATTTAGATGGCTGACTATGTACTCTTCTTCTCCGTGAACGGTGATGATCTTCCCTTGAATTGGATATTTCAGCATTTGGTGCAACATAGAAGTAACAACGCCAGCATTGTGGATCCACGGTCGACCTAGAAAGCAGGAATATGAAGGGCGGATATCCATCACATAAAAAGTTGAATCAAACGTTTGGGTTCCAACCTTTATGGGGGTGTCTACTTCCCCATGCACCATCATTTTTGAGTCGTCAAAGGCCCTCACTATTATATTGCTTGGTTTCAATGTCAATCCCTCACAATGAAGCCTATCAAGAGCTTTTTTAGGCAATACATTCAGAGACGAACCGGTGTCAACCAACACATGAGCCAGAGTTATGCCCATGCATTCTACGAAGACATGCAATTCCTTATTATGCTTCCTCCCCTTGGCGTTAAATCAGCATCCGAAAAACCTAAGCCATTATCTGCAGTCAAGCTGGCTACACGGTCATGGAACTGATCGGCAGATGTTTCTTGGGGTACATGGGCAGTTTTCAGGAACTTTACCAAGGATTTTGCATGAGCCTCAGAACATAGTAATAAAGCCATCATGGAAATTTTTGATGGAGTTTGCCCGAGTTGCTCGACTACATTGTAGTCGCTTCTTTTTATGATCTTTAGAATTTCCTCCATCTCTTTCTGGGAGGTCCCAAGGATATCCACCGATTGTGCCTTCGTTCGGATAGGCTTAACCAGAATATCTTTACCTCGAGTCTCAGTCGACTCGGCATCAGGGATTGTAATAGTTTTGTCAACATGAGTACTATCAAAGATGATTGCAGGACTAGGAATAGCCTTTGGAGGAGCAACATCGATAGGAATGATTACAGGTCCAGAAATAGCTTTGGGAGGAGCAACTTCTGGAGAGAAAACCTTCCGCTTCGGGTAATCTTACTAGTCCCTGCAATATTATTGACATCGGAGTCAACTTTTCGGAACTTGAATCTTCAGCGGCTGGCCAATCTTGCTTGATACCATGGTAGTAGACATCCCCTCCATAATTCCATGGTACGGTTTTGTCTGCCGAATACGGGATTGTTCCAGGCATTGTAATTATCAAAGGAGCTACTTTAGGAACTGATGTAATTCTAATGGGTCTTTTGGTGGAGACCCTGGAAGAATTGTCGGAAATGGTCACGATGGAAACATCATTATAAAAAACAATTGGAATTGAAGCCTTCTCGAACAGAATTTCCTTGTTATCTATTAGGCACTGAATGCCTGCTTTTAACAAGGGGCAGTTGGTTGGTGAGGATAAACAGAAATGACAACTTTCATCATAGCCTGGGAAAATACCGGCATTCAATAAGTTCTTTTTGATAGTCAGGAGTGGGGTCATAAGTTCATCAACTGAAGCAACAAACATATCTTCTTCAATGGCATTGGCATTATGGCCGTGCTTGGGCATAGGGGCCATAATGACATTAGGCTTTTCTGGCGCATCGAACTCAATCTCTTTGGCTTAAAGGAGATCTTGTACTTTGTTCTTTAGAGCCCAACAGTTGTTAGTGTCATGGTCGGGACTCTCAGAGTGGTATGCACAGCGGGCATTAGGATGATAGTGAGGAGAGGTTGTGTTAGGATTCTTTGGAGCTTCATTCAAAGTCACTAGATTGGATCTTAACAAATGCGACAATACTTGAGATAGTGTCATATTAATTCAAGTGAATTGTCTGACTGGTCTTTCCATTCTTGGCTGGTTGCCCCTTTGCTGAGCAGGCTCTAGTTTAGGAATCATGACAGCCCCCACCATTGGACGGTGTTTAGTCCTATCTTGATTTCTTTGAGGATATACAACAACCACCTCCTTCTTTCCAATGAATGACTTCCTTACAGCAGCAGAGGATGCATCTTTCTGAATCTTCCCATTCTTTATCCCAGCTTCCACCCTTTCTCCGGTCAATATCAATTCAGTAAATCCTGCTGATGAACTCCCAATTAAGTGATTGAAGAAAGGTCCGGACAAGGTGCCTAAAAACATATCAACTAACTCTCTTTCAGATAGGGGAGGCTGGATTCTTCCTGCCAAGTCCCTCCATTTTTGGGCATAGTCCTTGAAGCCTTCGCTTGAAACCATGGCCATACTCTGGAGTTGAGTACGGGTGGGCGCAAGATCAGCGTTGTATTGGTATTGCATGTAAAAGGTAGCGGCAAGATCTTCCCAGTTATGAACATTGGCTCTTTCTAACTGATAAAACCAATCAAGTTGAGTTCCAGACAGGCTGTCTTGAAAGAAGTGTACCCATAAGTCCTTGTCATAGGTATGAGGCTGGATTTTCCTCACATAGGACCGAAGATGCATTTTGGGAGATGAAACTCTGTCATATTTGGCGAACACCGGTGCTTTGAATTTGGGAGGAATGACAATCCCTGATACTAATCCCAACTCCTCAAAGTCCAATCCAGGCACTTTTTGGATTTCCATTGCACTTAACCGTTCTTCCAAATGCTTATACTTGTCGTCGGTTGGAGGGTATTGTTCTTCAGAATAGTCTTCTTCTTCCTCTTCCTCTTATGAATTAGACTGAACGTCTGTTTCCTTGCCTTTCCCGTCTTGATTGTCTTTCTCACCGGATGTTGTTGCAAAGTCTAAGGCCCTTCTTATTTTCCCTTGGAATCTTCTTCCCATGTTTAGAACTCCAGTTATCTTCTTTGTTTTCTTCTTTTTCTCTTCAACCAGCAAGGTCTTCAACTTTTCTTGTCCTTTGGCTAGAGTTAAGAACATCTGTTGAAACTGGGCATTTTGAGCTTGGAGGTCCTTCACCGTTTGCTCGAGATCCATCTTACTGAAATAAACAGTAGAAAGATGAGGAGACTTGTTGCAAGAAACCTGCTTATGTTATGATGAATGGTAAATGCGTATGCAATGATTTCAAGGATTTTAAAGATTCAAATTTGTTTTAGACAAAAAGGAAACACACGTTATATTAATAAATTAAAGCTTGAGTACATCAATGCCTCTTTGGGCAAAATAATACAAAAAACTCTAAGATAAAAAGGTAGTACGTAGCCTCTTTGGTGCGATGTAGGCATTCAGAGTATGCTCCTCCTGAAGTTGCTTAGTGAGTTCCAAAACCTTCTTCTCGCTAGCGTAGAATTGGGCTTCGAAGGTATCTCGCTCCCCCTTGAGTTGTATCCAATCTCTTTGTAAGTCTTCAAGAGAGGTGGGCATGTCAGGATGTAGGATAGTGTATGGAACACCTCCTTCTGTTACAGGCTCAATGATTACCGGGAGAATGCAAGGATAAGGCATCATAAGACTCTGAGCACGAGTTCATACCCATTTGAGGTAAGGCTCAAGAGGGATGGAATTCTTATGCCCCAAAGTCTTGCTATCTACCTTGTTCAACATCCTCCAAGCTCGGATAAATCTCTGGAGAAGACCTTGATCGTCGTTCTCGTAGTCAAATACCAAACCTTGAATGAGCATCTCATGAGGGCCATCTCTTCGGGCGTAACCAAACTGTCTTAAAGCTAAGCAAGGGTTGTAGGTGATACCTCCCCTAATTCCAAGTAAGGGGACATTAGGGAATTCTCCACAACGGTCGACAATAGTAACATTCTCTAGGGATCAGGAACACCAATGGATGTCTGAATGTTTGAGCATCATCAACCTTTGTGACCACCTTGAACCTTGCTCGTTCTTTAATACAAATTGGGGAAGATGCGAAATAAACCATCTTGCCAAGAGAGGAGTGCAACACATAAGGACACCTATTTTCCTCATAGTACGAGTATGAAAAGAATGCAGAATGTCTCCTAGCAAGGTAGGCACCGGGTTACGTGATATAAAGATCTTGATGGCGTTCACATCTATGAGTTGGTCAGGATTTGGAAACAAAACCATCCTATACATGAGGAGAGCCACAATTTCCTCAAAGGCTCACAAATCCAAGGAGTTCCAACAATTTCGGGCTTTCTCAAACAAGAACTTTGCTAGGAAACCTTTGACACCACTCCTTGTTTCCCAATTAGTTGTGACATCAGATGACTGCAAGTGTAGAGCTTGAGAAATCTCTTCTGGCTTTGGGTCTCTTTCTGTATCATTGAAAGGTAGTTGATTGAGAATGGGAATCCTCAAAAGTTGGGAGAATTCTTCCAAAGTTGGCACAAGTTGATAATCGGGAAATGTGAAGCAATGGTGTAAGAGATCAAAGAACTGAAAGAGCACCTTCATCATGTCTTCATCAGTGTTGGAGGTGACCAAGTTGAGTAGGTGACCACGTCTCTCAGTGGATGGAGAGTTTTCTGGGATCCTTGAAGCTAGCTCCTTAAGTTGTGGAGGGATCTTTACAAGATTGACTTGAATAGTTTTCCTGCGAAGAGAATCCATGTCCTACAAAACAGAACAAAGATAAATCCCAAAATCCTTGAAATGGTTAGTGAATGAATATGATGTTATGATGTTCATGATGTTATGTACAAGTATGTATACACAAACAAAGCAAACAAGTCCTTAGGTTTAGGCTTGCATGGAGTCTTATAGGTAAGTACCCTCTTGAAGTTTAGTTGGCTCAACCTGTCTTAGCAATAGTAACCGGGTTCTAAGGAGCTCAATATCACTGGTTTGTTTCTTTGGGCATTGTTTCAGCGCAAGCCTCTTTAATAGCGACCGAAATATCCCAAAAAACCAAACCTCAATGAGTGTAGTATCGAGTATCTACCAACTTTGGACTGCACCAAAGCCGGTCATCTCACTATGTCCTAAAGGCCAAGTTGGTCAAGTAAAGGTTCTAGAAGTTCATTAGTGCTTCATGACATCACTCAGCGGCCCCGTATTCTCCTTGATTTACTCAAGGGCTACTTGTACCCACAAATATGTCGCACTAACATAGCTATTTCTTAGACCATGTCGGTATACCCCGCACAGTTTCCACAATGTATTGCTACTTACCTATAAGGTAACCCAAATCCGGGTAGAGGATTCAAACCCAAACAAAGAACCATAATGTAAAGAAAACAAGTCAAACAATAGAAGCAAGTAAATGTGATCTAACCCTAAGGTAACCCCACTTTTAGAATTTTCCCCAGTAGAGTCGTCAGTTCTGTGATACGGTGGGAGAACTGACTTAAAGGTTTTGCGTTTGATTGCAAATATTACGGTTAGCAAGAGTCGTCACCGACTTTTCTTTTATCCAAAAGGAAAGGTGAAAAAGCACAGGAAAGACCTTTGAGATTTTTTTGAGTTCGGGGGTTAGATTATGAAAAGGGAAGGTATTAGCACCCTTTTCATACATGGTTATCCATGGGCTCTTAGTTACTTTCTAGATCACTTTATTTTGTTTGAAATTGTGCTTTGTGTGGTTTTTGAAAGTATTTTGTAAAGAGGCCATTGTTTAGGCAATCTTTGTAATGATTTTCGTTTATAAGAATGTATACAAAGATGTTGATCTTTTGAAAATGTTTTCAAGTTTTGTAAGAGGTTTTGAAAGTGTATGTGTTTGTTTTGAAAATAGCAAGGATGTTTTGTTTGAAATTGAGCAAGTAATTAGGAGTATTCTACCTACTCAAAAAGTCTTTCTTGTTTATTTTCTTTTCCTTTGACATTGGTATCTTACCATTGATTTGGTAAGTAACCCTATCTTTGGATGTAAACGGGATAGGTGTGGGTCATCGTATAACCATGATTAGCAATGTTGCAAGGTATCTTAGCGTTCTTTTTAGGGACTAAGATCATTTGAAAGGAAACTTAGGTAGCGTCATCGAGGGACTATGATCTTTTACTTTGCTTTTTTTTGCTAAGATACCTCACATGCATAATATGACCATTTTATAAAGGCAACCAAGTGGGTTTATCCTAGGGGTGCTTGTGTGCAAGTGTATTATTTGCATGCTTGATTTTGTCTTGAATTAGGGTTTTCTAAGTATTGGTTTTAGTTTTTCCATACAAACCCTAATTACTAGCATGCTATGTATAAAGCGATAAATTGCGGAATTTAAAGTTACTACGCTATTACAATATTTGTGGGAGGGGGTGTACAAATTGTAAATGGGGATTGCAAGAATATAAACTTAATTAATCTATTACAACCAAATTTAATTTGTATAAATGTACAAGAATTTAAATGAATATAATGTACAAAATGAATAAATGTACAAAAATGTTAAATGTAAAGTAAATGGATATTTGTTTGATTTTTTTAGGAAAAGGGGAATTATTTTAACCTAATTAATTAAGGGGAAAATAATTAATTAACATAATAAAAAGTAAACCCTAAATTTACTAAGAAAAGATTTTTAAACAAAACCCTAAATCTATTAATTAAAAAAATAAATTAGGTTTTATAAGAAAAGTATTTTTGGTATTTTTGTCTTGAAAATAATTATATTATTATAAAATATTTTTGGCCTTTTTTATATTAAAATAATATATTTTAAATGGTGTAAAAAATAATAATAACCTAGTTTTAAATTAAATTTACAAGACTAGTTAGTAAAAATAAATAAAGTATAGTTAAATAAAATATCTTTTTGTGAGAAAACTAAATAAACTAAGTTAAAATATAAATCTATTATTTTTGTATTTTTTATGATTTTTTAGTATTAGGAAAAATATTTAAGAAAATGAAATAAAAATAAGAAAATAAAATAAACTGGGCCAGGGGCGCAAATATGAAACAAGGGGTTAGCTAGCAAAAACAAAAAAATAAAACAAGCCCAAAGAGGCCAAGCGCCCTGCAAAAAAAAGTCAGAAAATGCAAAACATGTAAAGAAACACAAAACGGTACCACTGGGGCTCGAACCCAGGTCCCAAAGGTTACAGGCGCGCGCTTCTACCACTGGGGTGGCTATACATCCGTTAACATAAGAAAAACAATAAATATATGATACAAAACGCGCCCTGATTACTTCATCTTCAACCTCCAGCCAGGCCAACTGTAACTTGTTCATTTCTCATCAAAAATGAAAACTGTAAACATGAAACTTGTAGCAAATTTCCTCACGGTTTCAAAAATGTAAAGCATTAAAACTATAGATTAAATATAAGCATTAATTTCAATGGTCCTAAACTGAACCCTAAAAATCTCAGAAATTTCAATCTTAAAATTCTCTAAGCACAAGCAAAATTAATGGAAACTATGGACATGGTTAGCTTCAGGGCAATGATATCTACATGTTTTGTTCATAAATAAATTATTGATGATGCCTGTATGAGAAGTTCCAAAGTTAGAAAACTTACCTTGCAAGAGGGTATCGGGTTTGAAGTTTGAACAACTTTCAAGGAGTTGCAATGGTTGGGTTAGCTTCCTCAATTTCCCGGGAAGCTAATGGAGTGCTTAGCTTGAGCTGAAAAGGCTTGAGGAGTTCTGGAGAAGTCCAAGTGCAAAGCTCTATTTTTTAAAATGGAGGGTGGTTTTAATGGTGTTACAGTTCTGTAACAGGGTGTGGGATCAATTCTAAATGATGTTTAGAAGCTTTAGAAACCAAAAGGCTTGAAAACGCACGAGGGAGTTATGAGTTTCAAGTTTTTGGTCAGTTTATTTGAAAATGGAAGTATGGTTCTAGCTATTTTCAGGGCATGAGTATTTGTGTGTTTGATGTCAATAGTTTGTGTATGTATAAGAAAAAGGATTGGAGTGCATTGGCAAGTCAAAAGTACAAGTTCTTAGCTTTTGGCTAGGTTACTTGATTTTGAAGAAAAGAGGGAAACCACGTTTCAATGTGAGGTACAAGCATGGGCTGAGTGATTGTAAGTGTTTAAACCATTTCTCATGAGTTATAAGACTTGTGTGATCAAAAGAGAACAAGTGCAAGGCTCAAGAACAAGTTTTGTGTAAAAAGCACTTTTTCAAAATGGCAATGTAACCTTTCTTCCAAAAATGGATATAAAGCATGTCCATGCATTGAATGCTTGAAGTGAGACCTCTAACAGCTGTGTAAACCATTAATTATGGAGTGCCTAACAAGTTTGAGGCCTGCAAAGTAGATTTTATGCAGCATAGTTTTAATTTTGAATTTGGTTCATCACAAAATGACTTGTAATTCAAGTGATAAAACCCTAACTTCATCTCTTCGATTCTCCCTACTCAAGAATGATCTCAAGGAGTTATTGGATATTTTGGAAAGCTTTAAATGTGCTCTAAAACCCATATTTGAATTGATTTTGAATATTCTCCTTGGAACTATAAGAAAAAGTTCCATGAAGTTGGGTCAAAATCCTGACCAAATTAGGGCAAAATTTTACTAAGTGTTTTGTTTCATGACCACATGTTCTTAAAATTATAACTTGAGATCCAAGCACTTTTGGGAGAAGTTGTGTGAAGAAAAGTTGTATATTTCATGGATATCTAAAACTTTAATGTTGGAAGTTTCTCTTGAATCATCTTTCATCATGGTGAAATTTTGCTCAAAGTTATGAAAAAAAACATGAAATTTCCAACACTTAGAAAAATTTCTAAGTTTAGAAATTTTGACTTTTCAAAATGAAATCTTAACTTTTTGATTTCTTGATGAATAAATTTCATATTTTGACATGTTTTGATGAATTATGATTTTTGGTATTTGAATTTGACCAAAAAGTCAAAGTTTGACTTTTCAGTATACAGTTGACTTTTGATTAGTTGACTGAAAATCCATTTGTCAATCCTTTGAACTTGAGCAATGTTTTGATCCATGTCATTAGGTAAAAGTGATGCAATTGGAATCTTGAGGTCATGTCTTAAACCAATTGATAATTTGCTAGTTCAAAAATCAGAAATTGCCCTTTCCCAATCAAAACCCTAATTTTGACCATTTTGCCCTTTTGGAGATTTGATCAAATTTCTTGAGGAGTTATGGTCCAAACTTGATCAAATGATACATATGAGTTTAAAATGTCGATGAGGATAAAAAATCATTAAGTTTGATTATAAATTGGCCATGGTTGACTTTTTCCCTAATACAGCTGATTTTTAGGTCAACTGCTTAATTGACTGAGCAAAAGTGTGATCCAAGGCTTGAAACTTGACATGAGTGATCTTGGGGGTCCATAGTGATCCATGAAAGTCATATGGGGCATTGGAAGTTCAAAAATCCTTGTGCAAACTTAAACCCTAATTTTGGTCATCAGTGCTTAAGGAGGTGTCTTGAGTTGATCAACCCTAATGCAGTCTTGAGCCAAAGGAGATCTTGTGAGCAAATTCTTTGAAAAATGAGAGGGAAAATTTTGGGGTACAACAGGAATGCATGCAAAAGAAAATACAAAATAATGTAGGGAAAATTGTGCTCGTTCGGGCCCTACCTCAATACCTACGTATCCCTTTTAAGGAATCAGAGCAGCTGTAGTTCAGCTCATATGTTTTTTTTAATGAACGATATTAATTTCTCCTTCTTCCGCAGCTCTACCTTTGGAGACTTACGCATCAGTACAAAAGTGAATTAACATTTCCTCTTTGAAAGAGTTTGAAAGATAAGCCCGAAGACGCAAAAGAATTTTCATTGGTTGATATCTTTTACCTTAAAGAAGGATTTGAAAATTGTTATATGCTTTATGCTTTTCAAGAAAAATAGTTTTAGTCTTAATGCAAAGATGAAAAAGAAAGAAAAACATCTAAGGGTGGATAACCTAGATCTATCCCTAATGTTATCATACAATGATTGACCCTAAAGTTGAGTTTTAAAATGGGAATCTCTACCCTATGTTAGCATGCATGGATACTTATCCTAATGTCTAGCTGGAAGACTACTCTAATCGAGCGATCCTAAGGGAAGCATACAAATTCCTATCCTAAGGGAACGTGGTATAGCAAACAAATAAGTAAGCAAATAAGTAAACAAGTGCTTTGGTAAAAGCACACAAACATACTGACTCCAAGGGATAGGGGAAACAAGATAAATGATTTAGCTAAGGGGAGCGTATCACCCGAACCAAACAAGCGGGAGACATATGTAAAACAAAAAATGTGATGTTCAAAATGACTGAACACCTAACCAAGATATAGAAGATCGAGGTAGGAGAAAAAACACAATATGAACGATCACAGAGTGTCAGCATCGACCAATGTGAACTCCTGAAAAAGCGTGGGTGTTTGATTGTAAAAACCTTCCCCACTTGACGGACTCGATACACAAGATCTGCACGACTCTGAAGCATCGACGTACAACGTGAGCTAAGGATGACATGGACTAGAATGTGGGGGGTCGATTGCTAACCCCTTTCCAGTCGCCTCTTTTTGAGGACTTCAATAAGGGACGGGGGAATAGATGCAAGCACAAATATAAACACACGTGTGAAATACCTACTTCAAAGGTAGGGTTTTAAACAACCACAAATAGAAAAGATAATGCACACAATGCATAATTGCCCTAAACGGGTCTTTAAATAAACCAGAGGGACTCCTGACATGATCAGCAACAGAGATCCCCTTCATATATTTCTACCATACTTCTTATGGTATCAGAAAGCAATACAGCCCTACTTCTCATGATCTCTATAAAAGTGATAAAGAAGCACGATAAAGTGCAGAAATGAGGAATAAAATAAGGTCATGATGATACCAGAAAGAGAAAGTTTGTTGCCTCTTCAAAACCACGTCATCGATAAGAAAACTCTACAGAAGCTGCTTCGCACAAGTGATCAAACGAATTAATCTCCAAGCATTCCACATTGTGAAAGTTACATCAACATTTTATCACAAAATTTTGTCTAAAAATGGCAACAAAAATGATTACCAAACATAAAAGCAATAATAGAAAATTATAATAAAATTCGAAAGAGAACCTAAAGATTCTAAAATATTCTACTATTTTTGTATCATTTTTATTATCAACTAAGAGAACAAAATTAAACTAGAAGAAAAAAATTGAAATAAAAAAAAAAGTTAGAAGAGTCAGAGGGTGCAAGGCTGGAAACATGTGTGCTGAAGCAAAATCTGAGCCTAGTCCATGATCAGATTTTTGTTTTGTGCCAAAGCAATGGGTGCCAAAAAAGGTGGCCACGGGCCGAATAGATCAAATCAGCCCAAGAAGCTTTTTGTTCACAAGCTTCAGATTCTCCAAAAATGTGGTGGGCCCTGACAATGAATGTGTGGTTCGGCCCTTGGTTCATAGAATTATCCAATCTATTTTCTATCAATTTTCTGAATCAATTATTTAATTGAATTTAAAATAAAAAAAAAGAAATAAATTAGAATAGAAGAGGAATTAGGGTTAGGATGTTGTGACTATCCATATTCCTATGAATAACCATCCTTTCCCTCACTCCATTCTTAACTCGCGATGGCTTCTTCTTTTACAACCCCTCACCGCTGCAACCAACAATCCGAAAACAACACACATCTTTTCCTTCATCTCCAGACATCCCCTTCTTCACCTTCGACAGATTCATCTTCAAGGCCTTCAACGGATCCATCTTCAATGTCGCGATTTCGTTCAACTTCCGCCTCATGACATGTTCACGGTGCCATTCTCAAGAATTCACGGAAGAAGAACGGAAAAGACGACAAGAAGCTCGAAGAAACGTACGAGGTGCTTACCCTCCAGAAATTGTTCGGTGCACCTTTAGTTCGTGACTCAGGTACACATTTCATTTTCAATTCTTCATCTCTTCCTCTCCGGGATTTCGATTTCTATGTTTCTTCATTTGTGTTTCTAAGCGTGTTTGAGTTTGTTGTTGATGATGAAGATGCAAGGATGATGATGCTTACAGAGGTGAAAAGGCATTGAAGATATTCAGAGAATATGAAGATTGTTGAAGTCCTGAGATGGTGAATGAAGAGAGTGTAGAGATATTTTTGGTGTTTTCAGTTTGTGGTGATTCTCCAAGAATGTGAGAATGTTAGATCCGGATTTGAAAAAATGGCACAAAGGAAAACTATCGGGACGAGTCGCATACTAGGTCGCTTTCTTTAAGACGTTTCATTGTACTGCCAATAGTAATGCAAAGCAGCCGAGTTTCGACGACGCCTCCAGGATAAAACAGCCCGTTCAAAGTACGATAAGTACTTGCACTGTAATTAGTCATTCTTAAAATGACACCTTCGGATGATAGTTAACCAGTCTTAGTATCTAGATAGATCCAGTCGAAATAAATAGAGAAGAGAAGTTGTAGATGAAGAGAGTAGAGAGAGAGAATAGAGAATTTTTGTAGTAAATTCTGGAATGTCTCAAATGAACCGAAACAATTCAATTTATAAGCAAAAAGTCCAACTGAATGGAACAAGTCTAGTGGGAGAAAATCGTGGGAGAAGGTGGAATTGGCCCAGTCAAAGATGGTCATTATTTTACTTGGTCAGTAAGTTACACGGACTCTTGGAGGACAAGAAAAACCAGTCAATAATTAGGTTAAGACTTGGTCTTTTGTGTAGGACACATCACCATTTCTTAATTAATTAATTAATAATATTAATATTAATTAATTCGGGTTCCAAAAAATAAATTCGTCTAGACCGGACAGAACTGAACTGAGCCGAGCCGGCCGGACGGACGACGGAGGCGGCGCGCGCGTGTGTGTGTCTAGATGACTTATGGGTGTGTCCTCACTCCTTTACAAAATTGGGGTGCCCCTTGGGGCCCAACCCAATTGGCCAAGTTGGAATATATATATACACTACTAATATTTATAATCCCTCCTATGTGGGACTAAAATGAATCTTTTCAAATTCACTTACATACTAGTTCTTACTTGTGCTCATTTATTGTCCATTTAATGTCAATAAGACATTCCAACTCCCACTCCAAATTTACATCATACCAAGATTTCCAACAATTCCCCACTTGAATTTAAAAAGGTGATTTTAGAAGTACGTCAAACATTTCTAAGATTGTGCGTAAGCAAAGGTGTCTACAACTTGAACCTTTGCGTAGCAAGTAGGATTCTGATTCAACAAGAGTGACACTATTGTCTTGAACTCTATCTCAGACATCAGACCTGCACACAACCTTTTCTTAAGGTGTATTCTAATAGCCCGTGCTTTAATGGCCCTGCACGTATATCCTGGTTTAGTGAAGGCTCTAGGAATCATGCCTCGTAATTCCATAGGAACCGACCCAAGTTCCACAATCACAAAGGTGAGTCTATCAAGAGCACTCTTGTAGCCTAGGTACTCCCTCATATAGAGTATAGATCTCATTAAGAGCTTTTATTACCTCATCCTCTTATTACTTCAGGATTCATGCTTTATTTGCATGATCATCTCATATTACTCATAACTTGTTATTACCCATTGAACCTATTTCTTGGGATCTCCATTCATCTAGGTCGGGTTACCATTATGAGCAACTCATTTCTTTATAGGAATTAGTCCCATCCTTTTGGATGTATTACGGACTTTCTCTCTAGCTAATCCTTTCGTCAAAGGATCTGCTAGATTTTCATCAGTGCGTATAATCCACTCTTACAGCTCCTTTAGAGATACAGTCTCTAACAGTGTTGTGCTTCCTTCTTATTTGACGTCTTTTAATTATAATAACGGTTCTCAATTTTTGCAATAGCTGTGGTACTATCACAATGGATCAACACAACTGGCATAGGTTTTTCCCATAAAGGGATCTCAACTAGCAAGCATCTCAACCAACTTGCTTCTTCACTAGCTGTGGCTAGTGCTATCATCTCAGATTCCATTGTGGACTGAGCTAGAATAGTTTGTTTCTTTGATTTCCAAGATACATCTCCTCCAGCTATGCTAAATATATAGCCACTAGTAGCTTTGGAATCATCTGACAAAGTATTCCAATCTGCATCACTGTACCCTTCTAGTACAGCAGGAAACTTCTGATAATGTTGGCCGAGATCCATGGTCCTTTTGAGGTACCTCATGACTCGTTCAATAGCTTACCAGTTCTCTTTACTCGGTCTACTCGTAAACCTACATAACAATCCTACGACATATGCAATGTCGGGTCTAGTACAATCAATGGCATACCCAAGAATGCCAATGATGCTCGCATATTCTAATTGTCTGACGCTTTCTCCAGTGTTCTTAAATAGTTTCACACTTGGATCATATGGTGTGCATGCAGGTTTACATTCAAAGTAATTATATTTCTTTAAGATCTTCTCCACATAATGTGATTGATCCAAAGAAATTCCTTGTTCGGATCTCGTGATCTTGATACCAAGGATCACATTTGCTTCTCCGAGATCTTTCATATCAAAGTTGTTGCACAACAGTGATTTCACATCATTAATGGTCTGAATGTTTGATCCAAATATGAGTAGATCGTCTACATAAAGACATATGATAGTGCATATGCGATTCTTAGATTTATAGTAAACGCATTTGTCACTTTCATTCACTTTGTACCCACTTGATATCATTAAGTTATCAAATTTTTCATGCCATTGCTTAGGAGCTTGTTTTAGTCCATACAAAGACTTATTTAACTTACAGACCTTATTTTCTTGTCCATAGATTACAAACCCTTCCGGTTGTTCCATATAGATTTCTTCTTCTAAGTCACCATTTAAAAAAGCTGTTTTAACATCCATTTGGTGTACTATTAAGTTATAAATAGCAGCTATTGAAATAAGTACCCTAATGGATGTAATTCTAGTGACAGGAGAAAAGGTGTCGAAGAAATCTATATTTTCTCTTTGTCTAAAACCCTTGGCATCAAGGCGAGCCTTGTATTTATCAATAGTTCCATCAGGTTTTAGTTTCTTTTTCAAAACCCATTTACAACCAATTGGTTTGCAACCAGGAGGCAAGTCTACTAAGTTCCAGGTCTTGTTGGATTCTAGAGATTATATCTCATCATTGATAGCCTCTTGCCATAAATTAGCATCCAGAGATGACAAGGCTTCTTGAAGATTCATTGGATCTTCTTCTACATTATAAGCCGCATAATCAGGGCCATAGTCTTTAGTGACTCTTACTCGTTTACTTCGTCGAAGTTCTGTTTCTATATTGTCGTTGCATTCTGTGCTTCTTATCACAGGAGTGTGACTCGATTGTGTGCCCCCACTATTTCTCAATTTGAAGGGAAATTTGTCTTCATAGAACTCAACTTTATTTGATTCTATGATCACTTTTGCTACTAGGTCATCAAACCTATATGCTTTACTGTTTGCTGCATACCCAATGAAAACACATTCATATGCTCTACTAGCAAGTTTAACTCGTTTTGGATCCGGAATTCTGACATAAGCCAGAGAGCCCCAAGTTCTCAAATAAGACAAGTTTGGTTGTCTTTTCTTTAATATCTCGTAAGGAGAGATCTTACATTTTGACTTGGGGATTCTATTCAGGACATAACAAGCAGTCAATAAAATTTCCCCCCACTAGTGAGGTGCAGCACCATAATTCATCATAATTGCAACAACAAGTTCAGTAAGAGTTCTATTCTTTCTTTCTGCTTTACCATTCATTTTAGGAGAATATGGAGTAGTCGTTTCATGTATAATTCCATGTTCTTTATAAAAATCATTAAATAGACTAGAGTCATATTTAGTTCCGCTATCACTACGAAGTCTCTTAATATTCTTACTAAGTTGATTCTCAATTTCGGTTACATACAACTTAAACATATCAAGTGCTTCACTTTTATTCTTCATTAAGTATACATAAGTATAATCAGAACAATCATCAATAAAAGTGATAAAATAGTTTACTGTTTCTAGTTAAAGTTCCATCTAATTCACATATATCAGAGTGTATAAGATCTAGGGGATCAGATTCTCTTAGAATTGTTTTATGTGATGTCTTAATTATTTTAGCTTGAGTAAAATATTCACATTTATTTAAATCATTGACATTTAGTTTAGGGATCAGGCCTAAGTTGCTTGCATTATACATAATTCGCTTATTAACGTGAGAAAGTCTAACATGCCAAATATTAAAATCACGCAGAAAATAAACAGAAGGACAAATTTTATTCAAATCAACATTTAACTTAAACATGCCATCAGTGGCATACCCTTTCCCAACAAAAATACCATTCTTAGTGATGGTGTACAAATCTGCCCCTATAGTTTGACTAAACCAAGCCTTATTTAAAAGGAAACCAGAAACAAGATTCTTCCTAATTTCACGAACGTGCATGACGTCCTTCAAGATCAAGGTCTTTCCTGAAGTGAACTTCAGCTCAACATCTCCAATTCCAGCAACATTAGTGGTGTGAGCATCTCCCAACAACACTTTCTTATCTTCAGTATT
The DNA here is from genome assembly GCA_948472305.1 of Vicia faba. NCBI lineage: Eukaryota > Viridiplantae > Streptophyta > Magnoliopsida > Fabales > Fabaceae > Vicia > Vicia faba. The sequence continues at coordinate 289,794 of CATIWC010000669.1, forward strand.
CATGTATGTCTTAAACATAGCACGATCATTACAAACATGACGAGAGGCGCCACTGTCTATCCACCAACCATCACTTCCATCAACCATGTTGACTTCAGTGATCATAGCAATGAATTTCTCATCAGTCAGGTTAACCTGTGCATTTGGGCCAATAGCAGATTTAGGCATGCTCTTACATTTCTTAGCCATATGACCCGGTTTCCCACAATTGTAGCAAGTGAAAACCAGAGACTCATTTCTCTGGGGTTGTGGTTGCTGCCTAGGAATTGGAGTATATGGGGCCCTAGAGGGATTCCCATTCTTAATTCGGTTCACAGTATTACGGTTCTGATTCTTTAAAGGTCTGCCCGTAGGCTTCAGAACTGCACTAAATTTCTTTTTGTTGTTTGAAACAACTAAGACTTCATCTTTCTGATCTTATCTTCGAGCTTCCTCTTCAATTCGAAGGCAAGTAATTAAACTCTCGATTGAAAATTCTTTAGTTTTATGTCAGAGTAAGTTTTTAAAATCTTTCCAACCAGGAGGCAGCTTGTCAATTATAACAGCAATCTGAAATTGTTCGTTGAGGGGCATACCTTCAGTTATGATTTCATGAGCAATTTTCTGTATTTCGTGGATTTGAGCTTCCACAGACCTTTCATCCACCATTTTGTAATTCAAGTAGCGACTGACATCATATTTCTTTGCACCTGCTTCTTCAGTATCATATTTCTTCTGCAGAGCCTCCCATACGTGTTTAGCAGTCTTGTAATTGTTGTAGTAATCATAGAGATCATCAGCAAGACTGTTCAGAATGTGATTTTTGCATAGGTAGTCATTTTCTTTCCATAGGGAGATTTCTTTTCGGAGCTGTAAGTTATCTGCCGCAGCTTGAGCAGCAGAGTCTAAGTTAGACGTTTTAGAAGTTCCGTCTGATTCCACAATTGACTTACCATTACTTAGTTCGTTTGATCCAAATGGAGCAACAGGGATATCCTCAGTCAGAACGTGGGAAACCTTCTTTAAAGTTAATAAAAAATTCATCTTAGCTTGCCAACGTTTGAAATTGGAACCCTCAAACTTAAATGGTTTGTCAGAGATAGATGGGGCAGCGTTAGTACCGATAATTTCCTCATTAGCCATGGAAGTTAAGAAACCGTCTTAAAATTGTTAGATCCGGATTTGAAAAAATGGCACAAAGGAAAACTATTGGGACGAGTCGCGTACTAGGTCGCTTTCTTTAAGATGTTTTGTTGTACTGCCAATAGTAATGCAAAGCAGTCGAGTTTCGACGACGCCTCTAGGATAAAACAGACCATTCAAAGTACGATAATTACTTGAACTGTAATTAGTCGTTCGTAAAATGACACCTTCGGATGGTAGTTAACCAGTCTTAGTATCTGGATAGATCCAGTCGAAATAAACAGAGAAGAGAAGTTGTAGATGAAGAGAGTAGAGAGAGAGAAGAGAGAATTTTTGTAGTAAATTCTGGAATGTCTCAAATGAACCGAAACAATTCAATTTATAAGCAAAAATTCCAATTGAATGGAACAAGTCTAGTGGGAGAAAATCGTGGGAGAAGGTGGAATTGGCCCAGTCAAAGATGGTCGTTATTTTACTTGGTCAGAAAGTCACATGGACTCTTGGAGGGCAAGAAAAACCATTCAATAATTAGGTTAAGACTTGGTCTTTTGTGCAGGACACATCACCATTTCTTAATTAATTAATTAATAATATTAATATTAATTAATTTGGGTTCCAAAAAATTAATTCGTCTAGACCGGACCGAACCGAGCCGAGCCGGCCGGACAGACGGCGGCGGCGCGCGCGTGTGTGTTTAGATGACTTATGGGTGTGTCCTCACTCCTTTACAAAATTGGGGTGCCCCTTGGGGCCCAACCCAATTGGCCAAGTTGGAATATATATACACTACTAATATTTATAATCCCTCCTATGTGGGACTAAAATGAATCTTTTCAAATTCACTTCCATACTAGTTCTTACTTGTGCTCATTTATTGTCCATTTAATGTCAATAAGACATTCCAACTCCCACTCCAAATTTACATCATACCAAGATTTCCAACAGAGAATGATTTGCAGAATCAAGAATATTGGAAGGTTGACTCTGATTTCAGAGAGAGAGAGTGATTTGAAGAATGAAGAAAAGAGAGAGTTTTGTGATTCTTCTGAAGAGAAAAATGAAGAATAATCGATGGAAGAAGAGAGAATTTTAGAGAGTTTTTTATGGTCTATTGGTGATTCTGCAGAATATTGAAGAATGAATGAAGAAGGTGAGCAATTCCGTTTTTATATTTTTGTTATTGTTGTTATAGTTTATTATGATTAAATCCATCTGAGCCATTGATTTCTATTATAGGAATCGATGGTCGAGATTAGGCAGTTACTTGGTTAGGATGAGCTGGCCACACGCTGTTAGTGAATCAGATCGCAGTTAATTTCAATTGGGAGTTATCTGATTTTCTGTTTTCACGGTCTCACTGTTTGGTTTTTCTGAATTTAATTTTCATCTGATTTTATGATTTATTCTTAAACTGACACTGACAATTATTTCTGTTTTTGATAGTTTGTTAGGATGGGATGGCTTTAGATTGGAATGAAACTGAGAGTTAGTTGCTGATTCTAATTTCTGTTAGCTAATTGTTAGTGTGAAAAAGAGTTAGAGTAGTCAATATTATTAGGGGCTGACTGTTAGGAATATCAATTGA